>JANUYF010000001.1:372703489-372973489 GCA_026167975.1 Phrynosoma blainvillii | reverse complement strand
TACACACACATATACATACAAACTGAGGGAGGAGGAAGTAGTAAGTATATCTTTGTGTGTTTCTGTGTGAGAGGACTACTGTTTTTGCTTCTTATTCCTGGCTGCTTTTCCTGTTATTGCCCTGGTGCATTCACTTCCTGTGCAAAAATAAAATAAAAAATAAATCCTCTGCTGAGGGGTGGGGTGGAGAAGAGATGCTTGACGACGGCTGCATCCGCACTGCAGGGATAATCCGCCTTGACACCACTTTTAACACTGTGGAATCCTGGGAGCGGTAGTATGTGTGTGGGGAAGTGGCTCTCTTGACAGAGAAGGCCAAACCTGTCTCTCTCTCTCACACACACACACACGCAAAAAACAAACCAAAAACTACAGAGCCACCACAAAACTACAGTTCCCAGGATTCCACAGCATGGAGCCATGGCCGTTAAAAGTGGCGTCAAGCCGGGATAAATCCTGCAGTGCGGATGCTTGGCGTTGTGATCCCCCCCCCCCATAGACTTGGTGTATCCGCTTCCTGCGCAGAACCGCTTGGAATTTTTTGGGGAGGGAGGAAGAGAGGGAAAAGGATTTTCTCTCCCTTTCCTTCCCTCCTTATCCTCCTCCTCCGCCGCCGCTCTGCTCTGTGAGAGAGTTTTGCTGCCCTACTTCACTCTACTTTAGTTTCACTCACTTTACATCCGGGTTTTTTCCCTAGGCAATGGGGGACGCAGCACAGCCCGTTCCTTAGGCAAAGGGAAATAAATTCGCCGCACCGACACGTCAAATAGTCCCCCAGGAGGAGCCTTGAGGCGCCCCCTCCTCCGCCGCCGCCTCTTATTCCTGAGGAGGCCAACCGCCCCTTTCTCTTCCCCTTAAGCAGAGACCGTGTGGGGGGGGGGGGAATAACCCTAGGCGAGTAGGGCTCCTGCCTTCTTCCCACCACCCTCCTCCACTTCTGAGGAGGAGGAGGAGGAGAAGAAGCGGTCGGAGCCGCTGCCTGTTTGTGAGGGAGAGTACGCGCGCGGGCGCGAGCGCGCCACAGATACACACAGAGAGAAAGACCGAATTCTGAGGCCCCTCGCGCGCGCGCCCAGGCGGCCTCGTGCGCGCGCCCTCCCTCCCTCCCTCTCTCTCTCTCTTCTCCGCCAGGCCAGGCCCGAGCTGAGCCAAGCGAAAGGGAGGCCGGTGGCGGAGGGATCCAGGCGTGCGGGTGCTGCGGCCGGGCCGGGTGAATGGGATTGAAGAAGAGTTCAGATTCTTCTCCTCCTCCTCCTCCTCTTCTTCTTCTTCTTCTCGGCTTGTTTTTGTGTCACAGTTTCTCCTCTCCTCTTTGGCCTCCTTCTTTTCTTTCCTTCTTCCCCGTCGCCGCAGGAGGAGGAGGAGGAGGAGGAGGAAGACCTCAGGGAGAAGGGGAGGAAAAGGACCCCCCTCAGAGGAGGAGGAGGAGGAGGAGGAGGAGGAGGGAGCAACCAACCAACCATCTTCCACTCCCAGCTTAGATTAAAGAAAGTGAGAGGAGGAGGAGGAGGAGGAGGAGGAAAGAAGAGGAGCCCAGGAGAAGAAGGAGAAGGGGACGGGGAGGCCCTGAGGAGCAGCTCCTGCACCACCTTCCTCCATTCCTTTCCTATGAAGAGGAGTCCTGCCCCCTCCAAAAGAGGGGTCCTGCCAAGGGGACCCCACACAGACATCACCACTACCACCACCACCATCATCCTCTTCCTCAGCATCACCACCACCTCAGACAGCAGGGTGTAGTATCTCACCTTTTGGATCCTCTCCCCCTTCCTCCTCCCTCTCTTCCTCTTCCTCCCTTGTTTTCTCTTTCTTTCCTTTCTCTTCTTCTAAGTCCTCCTCCCACACCCGTCCCCACCCCATGGATGCCCATCTGGCAAGTGTGTGTGTGTATATATATATATGTGTGTGTATCTGTGGGTTGTGGGTTGTGGGGGGAGAGTTTGTTTATTTGGGGGAGGGATGATGGTGGTCGTTTTTTGGTGGGGGCCAAGTCCACCATGAGCCAACTTGGAGATCGGGAGCAACAACTTCAGCTCCATATCTCCCTCCCTCCATCCCAATAGGGGGAGCATGGAGGTGTGGGGATTGATTTATCTTTTGGGGGTTTGTGGGTGGCTCATCCTTCCTTCCTTCCTGTGTGTGTGTTGTCACCTGTAAGGGTCGAAGTAAGTTTCTTGAGAGAGGAGGGAGTGTAAGGAGGTGAGAGGCATTTATTTGGGGATTGGGGAGAGAGGTTGAAAGAGAGAGAGAGAGGGATGACACATTTGCAAAGACAAGAGGGAGAAGAAGAAGCAGCCAGATCTCTCCCTTTCTCTTTTTTTCCTCTCTTTCTTTCTCTCTCTCATCCCTTATGGTCTTCTTCCCCAGGATGGTGGTTTCCATCCAGGCCGTTTTCTGCTGGGTTGTTTTTTCTTTTGAGATGCTGCTGCTGCTGCTGCTGCTGCTGAAGATGAAGAAGTTTTATTATCTTGGAAATGATGCTGCTTTGATGATTGAGGAGTCGTAGTAAAGCTACAGTGGTGGCGTTGTGGTCGTTTTGTGTGTGTGTCTTTTCCCTCCCCTTCTTCTTCTCCTTCTCCTTCTCTCCTCCCTTCTTCTTCCCTTTTCCTTTAATTTGTCTTGGTGGCCCAAGTAGTGCTGGGAAATTTTTTTTCGTTTCTTCTGCAACTTGTTATTCTGAAGTCTATGTTCAGGTGCCCCCCTCACCCTGGGCCAGCCCTTTATTTTATTTTATTTATCTTTTTTTGCTGGCATACACAGCTGGTTGCAAACAACAACAAGAACAACACCTTTGGGATTTCGCACTCCTACTCTGGCACATGTTTGGAGGGAGTGAAGACGTGTCCCTTCTCGCTCCTCGTTCCCTTTTCTGTGTGTGTTTTCCAAGAGGATTGGGGTTCTTGTACATGGGACTCTCTGCCTTTTGGTCTAGTCCCCTTGTGTATGCGGATCTCGTTACTTGCCCCCTCTGTTTTCCTTCTTTGTTATTCTGAGCCTTACTACAGGTCCCCCCTCCTCTCCTCCCTTGTCTGCAGTGTGGTTGATGCTTTCAGGATTGCAATGTTAGACTTTGCTCTTGTTGTGAAGGCCAGTTGGATCAACCCCATTCACACAGCTGTCATAAAAGGATGTTTTTGAACTTGTTGGGATATAGATACACATTTTCATAGGGGGACAGTTTGGGTATTGAGCTGTGAAAGCTTGCAGGTGGCAAGATGAGGATGCCGTTGCATTTCAATCAGATGCTATAATATTTTTTAAAGTCAGATTAGGTTACACAGACTTGAAAACAAGTTTTCATAAAACCAATTGGCTTGATTCCCAAGTCAATGTAATTAGGGTTGGGGTGTTAATTTTTGTTTGTTTTTATGAGTGATGAACTTCTGGGGGTGATCTTTAAAGTTATAGTAAATTGATATTTGTCCAGGCCTATGTACTTGACAGTGAACTTTGCTTTAATGACTGGTTGTTGTAGGGATGAAACTGTTTAATGAAAGTTAAAGACCTCTGCACATGAAACATAAAACACAGTCTGAGGTCATTTTTAGCTCAGTAATAAACCTATATATTTTTCTCCTGATTAACACTAGACTTGAAATTAGTACACTTGATCAAGTTAATCACAGCAAGATATTATTACAATATTCAGGAAGAAAAGGCTGTTCATCTCTGCTGAAATAATAGAACTCTATAATAAAAAATAATGTTCTTTAAAGAGTAAAGGGGAGGAACTAGAGGGGAAAAAGCATTAACAACTTTCAGACTATACATGATGCTAAGAATAGCATAGACACCGGTTGGCATTGACACATGGTACCTAAACACTCAACATGATTTACTTAGAAACACCTTGTACTGAGTGTTTTTAAGTTTGAAGCTTTATTGAAGCTAATCTACTTTGATGTCAGATATGTTTGCAGTAGGAATGTGAGAATTTGAGGGGCTCTATTTTCATAGAAGTGCTTACTTGCATTTTATTTTATCATTTTCTTTGGCAACAC
The DNA here is from genome assembly GCA_026167975.1 of Phrynosoma blainvillii. Taxonomy (NCBI): domain Eukaryota; kingdom Metazoa; phylum Chordata; class Lepidosauria; order Squamata; family Phrynosomatidae; genus Phrynosoma; species Phrynosoma blainvillii. Next base: position 372,969,491 of record JANUYF010000001.1, on the reverse strand, counting down.
TTGGATATCTGGTTTCAGTTTGTGACAATTCCATTTTTATACTATGCTTATCTAAGGCTGTTTAATTTTATAGTACAGTTAATAAATACTTCAGTAACTATTCCAATGAAAAGTAAAATGAAACAGTATTGAACATTTTATTTTAATATAGTGGTATCTGAGAAGAGGGGCAGGACTGGAGGCCAACATTATTAAACATCTTTTGTGATCTAGCTTTAAATGTGGGTACCTTGATAGATTTTAACCTTGACACTACAACATTACATTGAATATACCCTAGTTTTTAAAATAGTGTTTTGAAATAGCTTTTAAAGCAATGAGTTATCTGCTTTGTAAAAATAAAATATACTGACAGTCAGTGAGAGTTCTGAGTAAGAGACTACCACTTTATATACACCATAAATTTATATATACTATACATTCTAAGAACTTGCTCATCCACAACACAGTTTTTTTTTTGCTGTAAGTTTTCTGGTACCTGCTAATTACTATTTTATCTTTAGGATTTTAAAATTAGCAGCACTTGAATTTAAAAAACTAGCAGAATTAGTTTGTATTGTTTCTCTTTAATTCTGTTTGAACAATTTAATGCTTAGTTTTTGTGTTCTATTGTACTCAACAGTCTCCAAAAATAAAAGTGGTACAAATAACGCTTTTATGAAACTGACCATTTTTTTTCTGTTCTGGAGCTTGCACTTTTGATCTTTGTGATTAGTGTAGTAACTTTTATGAATTAACTGGTGATGGAGTGTTTATGGGGATATAAGTGGGTTATGCTGCCGGTGATATTTGGATTGATTAGTTTAGAGGAGTTACTTTTCCAGGAAAAGGGGGTCAATTCCATTTTACTGCCTGTATGCTGTAGTCTGTAAAGGCCTGCTTGCCTTGGAAGCATCCTTAAAGTTGCAAACCTGTGTTTGTTTACCTTGGAGTGAGCTCCATTGAATCCAGTGGGTTTTACTTCTGAGTAAAAATGTACAAGTTACAGGAAAGGAACTTATTTGGATTACTTTCAGATAAAACTTCATTATTGATTGAAGTGTTTGTATTCATATATGTTCATGATTCTGCAGTATAAACACAAATGTAAATTATTAGTACAGGGATTATACAATACAGCTTTGCAGGCTGTATTAGGAAGATGATTAGAGTGCAGTTTTAAGGTATTGATAGCTAATATATATTCTTTCAAGCTTGATATTGACACCTTTAAGATTTCTAGTGGTTAGGTACAGAATAAATGTTACAAACACTTAACAAATACATGTTTCCCATAGATTTTGAAGTTTTGCAGTGTTTAACAAACTACTTGCGCCCTGATTCAATCAGAGGTATTGGCTTTTAATAGGTGAGATTTGGGCATATGCTTGTTTCTCCTGTTGCAGTCAGTGTAACTTGAACATGATTAACTCTGAGTGCCACCTTGAGTCCCTCTCTTGGGAGAAAAAGGTGGGATATAAATAATGTAATTGATAGGATGAATTGGCCTTTGCATATATTAAATGTGTTGGTAATATAGGGGAAAAGTTTTAATGTTTTGGGCCAGGGGTAGGCAACCTAAGGCCCGGGTGCCGGATGCGGTCCCCCCGAGGCCTTTGGACCGGCCCCAGGCCGGTCCTGCCGCCGCCGCCACCCCCCCGCCCGCGATGATGATATTGATTATTGTTGTTATTGCTTGTTCTTGGGTTTTTCTTGGCAAAATCTCCACAGGCGTTTTGCCATGGCTTTTCTGGGGCTGAGAGAGTGTGCATGCATATATATTTTTATTTTTATTTTATTTTATTTATTTATTTATTTATTTTTAGTGCTTCGGCCTCCCAATTGTCTGAGGGACAGCAACCCGGCCCCCGGCTCAAAAAGGTTGCCTACCCCTGTTTTGGGCCATTTGGCTTTTATAATTATGCTAGTACTTGGTCATGTATTTTAGTGCAGCAGAGTTGTGCTGCTGCATTGTTTCAATTTAATATGATGATAGGAGCTCTGATAGTTACTTATAGCAGGGTTGTACTTTGTACTAGGAAATTTAAACAGGGATGAGTTGCTTCATTGTTTCAGGGGTAGTTTTACTGCTAGATTTCTTGCTGAGTTGAAGTGTTTGCAGAGATACTTCATTGTGTATATAATATACAATAAAAATTATATATTTTTTTCTGAGGAAAAGACAGCTGAGTGAAAGTGGTTGTTTTTTAACCCTGATTTTGTGAAAATAGACATGTATTGGAATTCAGTCAAAGAGAGTTAAGATGAGTATACTGAATAGAAAATATGTCCCCATTCTTTCACTATGCAGTTAGTATTTTGTAAATAACATAGTAAACTTAGAAGCTTGAGTTGTGATGACTTTGGAGAAAAAGTTAAAGCCATCTCAAACTGGATTATTTCTGCAATGGGTTTTGGACTTTAAAGAGCTTGGTACTTTTACAGAAATTTGCTGTGTTTATCAGTTCTGTGCATGAGACAAGTCCTGCTTGTAAAACTGACAATTAAAACTCCAAATCACTGACTTATACTGACCAATTTTTCAATCATGCCCTTTAAAACATCATCTAAACACAGAGTCCATCTTGCGCTGGAAATGAAAGCCAAGATTTTTAGGATCATACGTAGCCTAGCCAAATTGTCCATAGTGGCTATAGCACTTGCATAAATGAGACACAATTTTAGTAGATAAAATTATTGAAAATAAGTATTTTTACTTGAGACCAAAGTAGGTTTTCACTGATAACATCAGACATACTTGTGAAACAACACCACTTTTTTTTTTTTTTTTTTTTTTTTTTTTTTTTAGAAGTGCAGAAATATGAGACTGTTTAAGACAGGGGTAGGCAACCTTTCCTCTTTAAGGGCCGAGGGACTTCAGCTCCCAGAATCCCAGGAGCTATTGGCCAACTTGGGACTATTGGCCAACATGGCTGAGGCTTCTGGGAACTGAAGTCCCTCGGCCCTTAAAGGGGAAAGGTTGCCTACCCCTGGTTTAAGATGATGTCTCACTGCTTGAAGAATGGACCCTCTGCGTGGAATGGATTCTGCTTCTTCCTTCATGGCTCCTAATGTGTTTTGGTTAGGGGAACCTGCATAACAGATTTGGAAGACGATAGGATGTGGAGTGAGAGGAAAGAAAATTTACTTATGTAGTATTGGATGGAACCCACAGTAATTTATGTTGTGCCTTCTAGTTGTTTCTGACTTATAGTGACCTTAACACATCCCTGTCATGAGGTTTTCTTAGCAAAATCTGTTCAGAGTAGCTTTGCCCATGCCTTCCTCTGAGGACATTATCATTGTTGTTGTAGCCTGGTGCCCAATGATGACGATGACTACTGGCTTTCCCCTTCCATCCTACATACTCCTGATCACTTACTCAGTCTTACACTTAGTGATGGAAAACCTACGTTCTGAAATATTGTAATTAAAAGAAGTTTGAAGTATACCTTTCAAAAGCAAGTGAATGAACGACCTAGTCTTGATATTGGAATAAAGTTTCAAAACCTCTTTTCATTACTGAATTTAAAAAAGAAGAATAAACAATAAATGCAGAAGTGTTATACAGAGAATGAGAGAATATATAGCCTAATGACATCCTGAATCCTAACACTGTGGTCCCAAACACACTCAGTAATAATCCAGTTTGAGACCACTTTAACTGCCCTGGCTCAGTGCTTGACAATCCTGAGAATTGTAATTTATTGTGTCATCAGAGCTCTCTGACAGAGAAGGCTAAATGTATCACAAAACTACAGTTCCCAGAATTCCCTAGCATTGAGCCAGGGCAGTTAAAGCAGTGTCTTTTGGACCTGTGACAACACTTTTTGGACTTTGTAAGGAGGCTTGTGAAAGAAAAATCTCACATACAAGCCAAAGTGTGTTTTTTATGCTGAGTTTTTAGCTGTATGCAGAACATAAACTATCAGTACTTGAAGAGAAGTAGCACCGGTAGAAAGCCATTGATTTCTTTTTTTCTCTTCCCCTCCTGCTGTGTATCCAAGTATTGTTCACCATGTGCTACTCTGAAGCAATATACTTTCATGTAAAATCATAGTTGATCTCCTCAGTCAATTAGCAATCCAAGTCTCAGCATCTTTAAATCCAAACTTCTGAGTGATCATAATATTTTTTTTCTGATAAACTGACTTGTAGTAGCCATGGCAACAGCTGTCTTGGCTTTTTATGGACAGTTCTGTTGCTGCATCTGCAGGCTTCATCAATACTTTTGCTGCCTACTGAGGGAAATGCAATAGACTGCAATAGAATGCCTCCTGTTTGGTTTTGCATTGCATGTTGTGGGGTTGCAATATGCCACCAAGTGTTTTTTTCATGTTTCAAAAGTTTATGGAGTGCTTTCCTTTTTCTGCCAAATAGTTTTATAAATGATAGTGTTGCCACCTCTGGTGAAATGCTGTGACAGCCATGTTATGCTTTTGGATATAGATTGTGTCTAAATTCTTCACCAGCCTTCAGGGAATTATTGTAAAGAAACAGTTGCAAGTTTGGAACAGACACTACTTGTTGCTTTCTAGAAACTTTCTTAATAACAGGGAACATACTTTTCCTTTACTGACCTAGAGTGTGATAAACAGTTCTAAAATGCTTCAGCTGAAATAGTCTTAGCTTTCAGTTATATTCTGTGCTTTTCTGTTATCCAAAGGGCAGGTTCCTACTTTAATGGGTGGTTGAGTTGTGTGTATGTATATGTAACATATTTAGGCAAATAATGATTGGCCCAGAAGTTGCTGTTATCTTTCAGAATTCAAGTTCTTAATATTTTTATCAGTGCGTTTTACAGAACATGTTGAATTTGGAAGAAAAAATCATGCTGTCCTAAACTGATGAAGATATGATTTGGCACGCTTATTTTATTTTTGTTTAGCATAGAAAAGTATACCCTGTTAATTGTCTATACTGCATAAATAGCTGAGAAATTTCACAATTGTTAACAGTAACTGAACTGAAATATTTCATTATGGAAAATTCAGTGAAGTGCATTCAGTTTCATTTAAATGTTTAAACACTTTCAAAGTTTACCTGGAAATTGCTTTTGTTGGAATAGTGTTAATTATTGTAAGATACAACAGCTAAAGCATGCCTGAAGGACTATACTTATACATGGTATGAATAAATTTGTGTGGAGTTGTGATCACCAGTGTCTGGCTGCCAGGAGAACACAGCTTCTTAGTGGAATGGATTCCTCTTCTTCCTACATACTCCTGATCTCTTTTGGAGAGCAGATTTTGGGTACAGAGGTGAGAATGGGATGTGAAAGTCCCCTTATATAACATTGGGTGTCACTCATGCCATTGATTCATTACATTATTGATCCTATGGGGAAAAATAAAAGTGGAAAATATACTTAAAGCATTTCTGGTTCTACTATCATTGATAAGAGTACACTGACATGACTTTTAAAAACTTTGTGCAAACTCAGGTATTCTTGATCATGTTTTTGCATTGAAAGTAAAATTAAATGTACTCCTAAACTTGAATATTACTATTAATTGTTATTTTGATGCACATGGGTGACACCACTTACATAAATTTGTATGAATGTGATTGATGGCAAGCCTTCACCTGCATTTTGGTGAGAATTATTGTGTAATACTTGGAAATTCAGGTCAGATAATCAAGAACAGACTTGAAGATTGAGAAGAGATGCTTTGGGATTTTTATTAACTGCTTTTTGATTTTTGTTCTTTTAGGCATAAGGCATAAGGCATCAGATTCCACCTGATTTTGGAAACTAAGCAGCATTAGTGCTGGTTAGTACTTGGTTGGGAGATCACCAATGAATACCAGGTGCTGTAGGCTTTATTTCAGAGGAAGGAAATGGCAAAACCACCTTTGAGTATTCCTTGTGTAAGAAAACGCTATGAAATTACTGGGGTCACTATAAGCCGCCAGGTGATTTGAAGGTACATAAACGCAGCACAGAAAGATGTAAACGTTTCTAAAAAATGCAGTTGTGGTCATTGGTTATGGTTGGCAGCCAACTAATTTGACAGTCTCATCCATTAGCTGAGCTTTCCATTAAGAAATGTATGCATATAAATCAGATTTCCCCCCCCCCCCAGATTAAACAGGTGCTACATCAAACAGAATGAGACTTCAACATCTACTTGTGCTGTAAGATACACCTGACTTCTTGGCCAAGGATGAGATGCCAGAGCCAGCAAAGATAGTATTCAGATGGTCTAAAGAGGGAAGGATTAAAAAATGATGGCTTGAATGTGTAGCTACTCTGTGGCCTGCACCAACTGTGAGCTAAAGTGAATGGCAGCTCTCACTCCAATAGATACAGCCTGATTAATCTATCAAAAAAGTTGCCAGACATTGAAAGTTCTGTTATTGAGCCATTAAAACTAAGATAACTTCATGATAAAGGACTTAAACTATTAGAACACCTAACCTTTGTGCTGGATGATAACCTGGAGGACCTCAGAAACAAGGGATATAGGATTGAGTTTCTTTTCAAAGGATTGTGAAGAGGGAGGAGACAGGATCATCATCTTCACAAAATGGGTTAATGTAATACACCTAGTACTGAAACTTGTTGGGTACTGAGGGGACACAGAGGTCATTAATGTCAAAAGATCTCAAAAATGTAACTTCCTTAGAAACATTGTTCTCTGCTTTGCATGCTACCCATATAAAGTTCAAGTTCTCTATTCCCTAATCAGTTTGCAACAAATGGGATACAGAGCATTGAAGGTCCTAGGAGTATTGTCCCGGTGATGTTTTGGCATAGCCTTTGGCATTAAAATGAGCTCCTTCATAAGGTGAGAATGCATCACGGATGGGGTTTCCCCTTCAAATTAGTATTACCTAAGGATCAACAGATGCTTACAGGCTGCACAATGCCTTTGTGAGTTGACTTCCATGGAGCACTTGTCATCTCGTTTTGTGAAGCTTTAGGGTGCATCTGCACTAGAAATAATGCAGTTTGACACCCCTTTAAGTATTGTAGCTTCATCCTATGGAATACTGTGATTTGTAGTTTCACAAGGTCTTTGATTGTATTTTATTCTGCACAGCCATTTTAATTTTGTACTAGTTTAATTCAGTTTTAAGGGGGGGAGGGTTAGGGATTGGGGAGTAGGGGAGTTTTAAATTGTTATCTGTTTTAACTTTGTTGTATGCCGCCCCGGTTGCTGAGCAGAGGGGCGGGTTAGAAATAATAATAATAATTATTATTATTATTTGGCCTTCTCTACCAAAAAGTACTGTTGCCTCACAAAGGGCCTTTGCAGACTGCTAGAAATAGTGCAAATTGAGTCCACTTTAACTGCCCTGGCTCAGTGCTGGGGAATCATGGGAACTGTAGTTTATTGTTGCATCAGAGCTCTCTGACAGAGAAGGCTCAATGTCTTAGAAAAAACTACAGTTCCCATGATTCTCTATCACTGAGCCAGGGCAGTTAAAGTGGACTCAATTTGCACTATTTCTAGCAGTCTCCAAAGGCCCAAAGTTACAAATCCCAGGATTCTGTAGGGTGAAGCCATGGTAGTTAAACTAGTGTCAAACTGCATTATTTCTCCACTGTAAATCCATCCCTAGAGTTATGTGCCCCAGATGCTGGATGAGCCTCACCTCACACCAAATTTATAATATGATAATTTCTAAACAAATTTAACAGCTAGGTAGCATGAAGCTTCAGCTATATTATAATCTCAGATAATTCTGTGGCTTTCTCCATCATATTATGAATCATCAGTTGACATATGAAAGCCATTTTGACTGACTGATTCAAGAAATGGAGGCCTGATGGTGACTAATTTTCTTTTCTCTCTGGTTTTACAAAACAGGCTAATTCTGCTTCTACCTTGAAATTTGGTCATTAAGTTACTAAAAGGGTGGGAATAAAAGGCCTAGTGTGAGATGGCATATTGGATTTGTTCCTTAAATCCACCTGTGGAACTTAAGGTTTCTCACATCTGCCTTGGCTTTGCACATATATACTGAGACAAATGTCTCTCACTAATTCCCCTCCCCCTTTCTGGTTGTATGTTCTACAGTTATGTTCTGGCAAATGTGTTGGAGCAAGTAATGAATCAATATATGTACTTAGGGCCTTTGCAGACTGCCAGAAATAGTGCACATTAAATTGAGGCACTGCCCTGGCTCAGTGCTAGGGAATCATGGGAACTGTAATTTATTGTGGCACTAGAGCTCTCTGATGGAAAAGGCTCAATGTCCCAGAAAAAAATACAATTCCCATGACTCCCTAGCACTGAGCCAGGGCAGTGCCTCAATTTAATGTGCACTATTTCTGGCAGTCTGCAAAGACCCTTAGTTACCCATGAAATCAATATAGTCTGGGTTGGGTTCCATGGAGTGCTGTATTTTTGCTACTTCTTCATACAACCTAAATAACTTGCTAGACTCAGTCAATGGAAGATATACTAAAAGTAATTTGATCCTCAGATCTAGGTGGTTTAGTCCAGGGGTAGGCAACCTTTCCCCTTTAAGGGCCGAGGGACTTCAGCTCCCAGAATCCCAGGAGCTATTGGCCAATATGGGACTATTGGCCAACATGGCTGAGGCTTCTGGGAGCTGAAGTCCCTCGGCCCTTAAAGGGGAAAGGTTGCCTACCCCTGGTTTAGTCCTTCAGGAGATGTTGGGGTACAAGTCACAGCTGGGGTACAAGTCTAAGGGGGTAATATTTGGTAGGGGGATCATCTAAAGTAAGGGGGAAGGCATATTTCCCTCTTTGAGGTAGGCCAAAATAAATAAATAAATAAAGATCTGATGTCAGCAGATACAGTCTGCCCTCCATATCCACAGATTCAACCATCCATTGTACTCTATGCCATTGTACTGAATGGGAATGGGGATCTATGGATTTTGGTATCCCAGGGGAGAGCAGGGCACTGGAACCAAACCCCAGTGGATACTAAGGGCCCAATGTATTTGCCTTTGTGCACTGATATCCTCAACAACCTGGCCAATACAAGTTTATGACAGACCTACACTTAAAGAAGAATTTATAGCTAATAATATACTGTTGGAGGAAATACTGATATAGTACTTAATAAATCTAAATTTACAGCACTTTATAAATAAAGTTTAATAATAATAATAATCCCAGAGATAAGAAACGTAGGTAAAAATGACACTTCTGTTTAGAGACCCAACATGGTATAGTGGCTTTGAGTGTTGGACTGTCTATCTGGAGACCAGGGTTTGATTCCCAGTTCTACCATGAAACCCATTGGGGTTTCATAATTAATAATTAATACTTATAAAATGTTTCATGATTTTTGTGAATCCTGTTACTTTTTATTAAAGCCACCTTAGAACCTCCCTTTCTCCCTGGCTGCTTGGTCTTATCCTCTCATTTCTTTTAAAGTTATTGCCCTCTACCATATTATCAACAGTGTTTGTAACATCATTATAGTCCATCTGTGGTGTCCTGTTTACTCATCCATTCTCCTCTGTCTTCCATTTAGTAGCCCTCTGTGTTGTAGACATCTCTTCTTTCCTTCGTTCTCTTTATATCTTTTTTCTTCCTCTATATCTGCCATTTCTCTCATCCCTCAATCCACTTTCTCTTATCTCTGATTGTCATTTCTATATCCATTCTCCCTCTCCTCCAGCCAGCAGTTCCATATCGTATGCCTGTGCTACACTATGAGGCAGTGAGCTTTGGGTTCCCTCTTCCTCTCCCACTCCTCTGCTCAGGCAGCTTGTTTTCCATAGGATGAAAGGTCAGAAGGGGAAGTGGTGAAGGGGTGAGAAGCAAAGGAGCATGAAAATAAAAATACAGTTGGCCCTCTGTATCCACTGATTTCTTTATCCTTGGATTCAACCATCCATGGTTTGAGAATACTTAAGAATATGTATAAATTCCAAAAAGCAAGCATTGATTACGCCATTTTATATAAGGGATACAATTTTACTAGGCCACTGTATTTAATGGGATTTGAGCATCCACTGATTTTGTACCCATGGGGCAGGTGTGTGTGTCTTGGAACCAAACCCCAGTGGATACCAAGGGCACACTGTACTGTGCCCCATATTATTCCTGGGGAAAATGCTGTCAAAATTACGTTGAATTTCACTGGGGAAAAATACTTCATATTGGTTTTTGTAAAAGTAATGAATATCAACACATTGATTCTGATTGCCAAGAATCATGACTGAACTTCCCAGTTCCGTAAGCCTGAGAAAACTGATATCACTATAGGCACGTTTATTGCAGTTTTAGGGCCAATTGACAGTTGGAGTGTGAAATATTATTTGAGCAGAGAATATACTTTCATCTCACTCAAATAGAAAAAAATACTTTAGAACTGTACACACTTTGTCTTAAAACTATTATAAACAAAATTGAGAATGTCATAATAGTATCCGTAATATGTTCTGATCATGTACCCCTGTGCTTTATAGATTACAGCAAAACCTTTGACTGTGTAGAGTGTGGTAGTGCCACAACATCTGATTGTCCTGATGTTTAACCTATACTTTGGGTAAGAGGCCACTGTTGGGACACAATATGGAGAAACAGAATGGTTTCGCAATGGCAAGTGGGTTAGACAAGGTTATATTTTATCATGCTTTCTTTTTAGTTCATATATACGACATACCATAAGGAAAGCAGGACTAGACTCAGATGAAGCAGCATTAAAAATTGGGGAAAGGAATAGAATATCAGCACTTTAGAATATGGAGATGTTACCATATTAATTTGTAAAAACTAGCAAAAATTTGGAATGATTACTGATGAAAGTTAAGGAAGAAAATTCAAAAGAAGGATTACAGTTGCATATTTAAGAAGACAAATAATGACCACATAACTTTACATAACTTAAAGTGGCTAATAGAGACCTTGAAATTAATGATTTCCTATATCTTGGCTTGGCCATTAGCTAAAATGGAGACTATAGTCAAGAAATCAGAATAATAAGACTTGGATAGGCTGCTATGAATGAACTACATAAGATCCTTAAATATAAAGACATATCATTAGATATCAAAGTCAGACTCATCCAAGCCATGCTATTTTCAATTTCTATATATGGTTGTGAAAGCTGGACAGGTAAGAAAGCTTTCTGGAGGAAAATCAACTCAATTGAAATTTGGTGCTGGAGAAGAGTTCTACAGATATTATGGATTGCTTAAAACAAATTGAATGTCTTGGCATAGATCATGAAAGGCTATGGAATGCTCTTAAAGACATGGGAGTGCCAACACATCTGATAATCCTGATGAGGAATCTGTCAGAACAGAACACAGAGAAACAGAATGGTTCCCAATTGGCAAAGGGGACAGACAAGGCTGTATCCTTTCACCCTATCTGTTCAACTTGTATGCAGAATATATTATAAGAAAAGCAAGCATGGACACAGAAGGAGGAGGAGTGAAAATAGGAGGAAGGAAGATCAACAATCTAAGATATGCAGATGACACCATACTACTAGCAGAAAACCTCACAGACCTGGAACACGTACTAAGGAAGATCAAAGAACAAAGTGCAAAGGCAGGCTTAATGTTGAACATAAAGAAAACAAAAATAATGACCACCGAGGACCTTCACGAGTTCAACCTAGACAATGAAGAAATAGAAATAGTAATAATCCGCATACCTGGGATCAAACATTGGTAGAAATTGGGATTGCAGTCAGGCAATCAGAAGAAGTTTAAGAATGGGGAGGGTGGTTATAAAAGAACTAGAAAAGATTCTAAAATGCAAAGATATACAACTCAGCACAAAAGTTAGAATCATACTAGCCATCGTATTCCCTATTACCATGTATGGATGTGAGAGCTGGACAATTAAAAATGATAGGAAGAAGACCAATTAATTTGAGATGTGCTGGAGAAGAGTGCTGAGGATCCCATGGACAGCCAAAAGGACAAACAAATGGGTCCTAGAGCAGATCAAGTCAGAAACCTCCCTGGAAGCCAAGATGACCAAACTGAGGCTGTCATACTTTGGGCACATCATGAGAAGGGATGACTCATTGGAAAAGACAATAATGCTGGGAAAAGTGGAGGGAAGTAGGAAGAGAGGAAGGCTGGATGGATTTTGTTAAGAAGGTCATGGGTATGGGTTTGCAGGAATTAAACAAGGCGGTGGAGGACAGAGGGTCTTGGAGATGTTTCATCCATAGGGTCGCCATGAATCAAGATAGACTCGAAGGCAGTTAACAACAAATAACAACTTGGAGCATGTCAAGCCTGAACTCTCATTACAGTGAAAATAACTATATTGTGACTGTTGTAATTTGGACATTTTGTGAGATGATGTGATTCTTTGGGAAAGACATAATGTTCAGTAAAGTAGAAAGCAGTAGGAAAAGAGAGGGAGACTGTAGCGCAGGTGGTTTCATTCAATCAGGGAAGCCATGGTTCTGAGTTTGCAAACCCTGTTAAAGGCAGTTGATGCCCGGGGCTCTTAGGGGTCCCTCATTCTTAGGGTTGCTGCAAGTTGAAATTGACCTGGCAGCAAATAACAACAAACAGCAACACATACCCATCACCCTAAAGTGGAAGGTACATTTCTGAACAGAAAGATTGCAACTATGGATATAACTGCAATCTGCTATCGAATTATGTTTTTCAAGAAAACTGAAGTATGGCACTTCTATTTAAAAATCAGCTCCCAAACTCCAGTACACTGCTTAAGGTGATCTTAGAAGTCTCTTTATTCAAGAATGATCTAGAGCAAAAAAGGGAACAGATTAGATATGTTCTGTTGATTATTACTGAGCTATGAGAGCCTCTGGTGTAGTGGGGTTGAGTGCTGGATTATCATTTTGGAGACCATATTCCTGCTCAACCATGAAAACCCATTGGGCTTGACTTTGGGCAAGTCATACAATCACAACCTGAGAGGAAGGCAAAGCCCCTCTGGACAAATCTTGCCAAGAGAACCCCATGATAAGTTTGCCTTAGGGTCACCATAAGTTGGAAATAACTTGAAGGCACACAGCAACAATTGAAATGATGCAAGGAAATTGGGGACAGTAACCTGTTGAATTACCTAATAGACAGGTAGAATTGTATACCCTAAAAATAAAAAAAGTGCAATATTCCCTAACATATAAACAAATACATTATTATGAACAATAAAACTTGCATATATTAGCCAGGGTTATCAGCAATAAAACAAAGTAAAGCAGAATTGCAATAGTCAAAAGATAATGTTATTAAAAAAACTTCTTTAGGAGAAAGACAGAATTTAATTTCACTCTTTATACCTGTGCATTGCAGGTTTGAGTTGAAAGAGATAAATGTATAAATTTTTACTTAATCTGGACCCAATAAGAGGAGTATTGGCAAAAACTCAACTAGCCTGTAATGGAAGTTGAAGTTAAAATATCTATAAGGTGATTGAAGCTGAAAAAGTCTCCTGGCACAGCTGGCCTAACAGGAATGTTATAGAACATTCAAAGACAGTGTGATTCCACATACCAAATTTATTCACTTATGCCCTGATGGAAGATCATCTATCTGAAAGCTGGGAACAAAGTAGAATTGTGAACATTTTGAAGGTGGGGGTCGGATGCTAGGTAATTAGCAGCCTTTTGCCCCATAGCATTATTGAATCAAAATGTTGGGCTGCTGACATCAATTCTAATCAACCATCTAAACTGACTTAAACGAAGCATATATTAGTGATCACATAGGCTTTATATTTAATATATATTTTGCTGATATAGTCAGGCAACCACTGAGTGTTGATTTCAAAAGCAACATGTACAGGTGACTGTTATCCAAATGACCTACTGAACAGTACATGAAAGAAGGAATAAACCAAAACACCCTTGCTTTGAGATATTATTTAAGAACACCACAAAATCTTTCCCTTCTCTCCTCTCCTTTGATATGCTCAAAGCTTTTGATAGGGTAGAATGGATATACCTCAAACATCTTGGTTGTCACAACTTTGTGTCCTTTGTGACTAGGATGTATGAGATAACTTACATGGTATGAGACAACACTCCAGCCTGTCTTATAGATTAGAGCAGTGGTGGGCAATAAGTTGGGGAGGGACATTTTTCTTCCTTCTGAGAAAGCTACACAGGTGCATTTTTGCCACTTGGAAGTGATATTTTGCTTCTGGTCTATTTATTTCTATTTTTCCCCTCAGCATTTTGGGGGTAGGGATAAATCTGGCAAAAATAGTGTATTTGGAGTTGATTTGATCTAGTTTGATTTTATTCAGATGAGAAATCCCTCAGTTTGCAGAAAAAGTATATTTTGGCACCCATACTTGTCTCAAGACCAATATAGTCCAGACTTCTGTATTTAAATTCTCTACTTGAAATCCAGCTGTAATGGCAGAGGTTGACCAGCTTGACTGTCATTCCTTTTCCAAATAATTTAGAGGTAGAAATCTCAAAAGATCTGAAGGGTTGCACTAGATAGGGCTTTGGTTTAACCCAGTATTCCTCTTCATATGTTTTTAACGGTTACCCAGAAGTGATAAACCAGTAAAAGGAAAAAATTAAAATTTGGTCCTCACTTAAACTCTTTGGCAGGATACCTTTAAACAAAATGTTCATTGTGCCTAGGATTTTCTTCTTTTTCTATGCCATTACCATGCCTTACAAAGGTAAGCTTACTAAATGGCAAGGAAAATATTTTACAGTAAAAAGAGAAAAGTTTGGATGCACAAAAGCCCTGAAATATAGTAGATTATCGCATTACATTCTTTAAAATGCTGCTAGTTCGTTTTAACTGCTCTGACTGCCTCCTGTTGCATTCTGGGATTTGTAGTTTAGGGAGGGGCATTTAGAATATTCAGCCAAAGAGCTCTTAAACCTCACTGAACTACAAACCCTACAAACAGGAGGCAGGCAGAGCAGTTAAAGCGAACTAGCAGCGTTTTAAGAGTGTAGTGCTATAATATACATAGTCTGCTTTGTAAGGGAGGTATTGTCCTTCCCAATGTAGCGCTTTGTTACATTGCATTCCAAATCAAGTAAGTGGTAAAAATCAGCTGTGATGATGGCACATTCCCTTGGGTAAGAATCGCAATTAGGCATATAAACCTGTCTGACAACACATTCCCTAAAAGTCTGAACAAAACAAAAAGTTGACAGAAAAAAACTCCTTTCCTTGCTGAAGTCCTTGGTGTCCTTGGGCAAAGATCTTCCCTTCTCTCCCTTATGCCCATTTTAATTGGACTCACAGTTTTTCTCATGTGATAGTCAGCCAATAAAAAGTGGAGAGATAAGGGAATTTTAAGAATTGGTGGCTTTTTTCATAGAGGCAAACAGCTTTCAAAAGAACAGCTAGAGGATAGGCTTCAGGGTATTGTGGTTAATTGAATACAATAGGTGCAGATACTTTCATTTGCAAAATACATAGGGCAACCGTAAAATGTAATGTTCTCTTACCATTTTTGAAAACTTAGAAATCAGTCCTAATTCTCTTAAGGGTAGACTTCATAATTATACAACTGGTTTGTAGAAACTGTTTTTCCTGTGTCTTTGGTGCAAAGACAGTGACCCTCTAGCTAAACTTCCCAGGTAATGAATGGTCATGGTTTTAATCCTTTTTTTTTATGGTTCTAATCAGAGTTAGCTGAAGATAATATGCTGAAGGCACTGCATAGATTGCTTTTTGTTCAACATAGTTGGCCAGATTTGCATACAACTTGGGAGCGAAACAAACAGGTATAAGGGGCAGCTTGAAGCCGCCTCTTCCAAACATGGCTTGGGGCTCCGGCAACCACGCACTGTGGCCCCAATCCACCTTGAAGCCACCCAAAAAGGAGTGGAAAAGATCTTCTCTTTTTTGAATGGCAAAAAGCCTCCTTTTCTCCTCCCACCAAGGTCCCATAGTGGCTTCAGGAGCGTCATGAAGCTGCCCACATCTGGGCAGCCATGCAGCTTCAAGATGTCTTGGGTGTGTGTGGCATTTAAATGTCATGCCCCCAAGCTGTCGAGAAGCTTTCAGAGGTGGTCTGTTCCGGCTCTTTGCTCCCATGATACAGTGTGGGGAAAATGGCAACCTTCTACACATGTCCTAGAGTGGCTGATTTTAAGTAGTAGTCATTTTAAGTAAAATGAGCCAGAAAATTAGTTGTTGTGGAACTACTATTATCAATATTTGTCAATGACAATAACCACCTGCAAGGAGCTAATCTCCCTTTTGGCCATCATGAGAATCGATATAACTTCAAGGTAAAAAGATCTGAAAGAGCTAAGCAGTAGTACTTGGTTGGGTGGAAGATGATATACTGCCCTAATGTACAAATTAGCCTATAGAAAATCTGCTATGAAAAATCAAGTGAGACATTTTTTAAAAAAACAAAACTGGCTTTCATTTGTTAATAAAAAGCATAGGCCATCCTTCTGCAAAACATGCAGGTTTTGGAAGATTTTTCTTTTGAATTCTTGGTCTGAGATAATCCTTGTTGTTTCATTGAAATCCTCAGTTATTGTAATGCTGATATTGCTACTTGATGAAATCAGTTTTGTAGACATGCTGATTGTTTGCTCCCTGGCATGTCATATGTTCTTTGATGATGAAAATAACAGAACAATACTACAAAAAATGACTGCAGAGGAAGTTGCAATGTTGACAATGCAATCCAGGTTTTTCACTTTGTAAATTGCTAGATTTTGGTCTTCCATGGACATGCCATTCTCTTTCTAACTTACGCTTTAGATTTGAAGAAAAAAAATAAAGTTGTAAACTTCTGTAGGAAATAATGCCTTATTTGGGAAGTACACATGTAGAGTAGGTTTTCACACATGCTGCTAAACCATGGTCTAGTCTTACAAGAGTGAGCTATAACAAGCCTCAGATTCATGTATCTTCTCTCCCCCTCCTCTGGTGTAGTAACAAAGAGGAGTTGAAAAAAGTTCCTGTATCTGTTTAATGATGTTGTTCTAACAATGTCTTCTTAAGTATGGTTTATGAAAACAAGCCAATTTCGTAAGCTACAGTCTAAAGCAGACTTACTTTCAATCTACAGTGTTAAGAGTGAACACAGTTCTTGCAACTAATGTGAAGAAAGAAAAGTGAGCATATATACCACTGAGCTTTGCTCTCATAACACTAATCTGTACTTTAGTGTACTGCCTACTAATATTTTTTTCTTCATAGATGTTCATATTCCTGTTGTTATACTTCAGTTATCAAAACTTTTTAGGTTCATACTTGGACAGGATTTGACTTGCTTGATAACAGCAATGGTTGCTTAAAGGGAACTTAAAATATTTTCTCTTAGCTGGCTGTTTTAACCATGAAACATTGTTGATGGTGGGGGGGGGGGTATTTGTTTATATTGGATGCTTGTAGATGGGCTTTCTTTTGTTTACATGCTGATGGACTGTAAAGTTAATATGGGACTGGACAGTGCTGGGAGCTGGGCATTTTACAGAAGGACTTTTAATGGGTGGTGCTGCTGTAGTTGCATCGTCATCATTGTTACGTTTTAAATACTTTCAACTGTTTTAAATTAGTGTTGTTTTTAATGGGATAGTTTAATTGTCTTAATTATTTTTCCTTTGTGACACTTTGTTTTTGAAATATGCAGTTTGGTGAGATAAAATTTATAGAAGTTTAAGGATAGTCTTTTAAAAATAGATGTAGTTGTGATGTTTGGAGAAAACATGTGTAAGGTGTGTATGCACGTAGTATGTGCAGTTGTACATAGTAACCTTTTGTCCAGATCTTGAGTTATTAAAACATGAGAACAATTAGTTTTTAAATCTATTGCACGTGAACTATTTTTATAAGATGTTCTAATTGATATATATGCATGGTTTTTATGTCTTTCAAATTAACTACCATTATGGATGGACAATGTTTGGTTGCACCAGTCCTCCCATTATGTCTCATATATTTTCTTCACACACACAGTTCATACTTAACAGCTGTGCAACTTTGCAGCTTATACTATTTTAGTTAAAGGTGAATTGATTAGTTTCATACCTGTCAAGAAGTGACTTAATTATTCTGTTTGAACAATTTTTGAAGGATAATTAGATTACATAAACAGGAGATCTGTTGATCAGTATTCAATCTAAATGAGTCAGGGCTCTAGCCTGCTCTGGATGGGGTGGCATTATTTCTGAAAAACTTGTTGCACAGATGGGAATTCTCTTGTCAAGTGGCATAGCAGGTTGTTAGAAGTCCATATAAGACTATGGTCTTACTATGTCAGGTTTGCTAACAGAACCTTTCTTGGGGAGGATGTTTGTGACAACAGTGTTCATGTCCTTGGTCACCACGTACAACAATGTGAAGTTACCCTTCAAAGATTTGGAATAACAGGTAGTGTACAATGCAGCCACTAGAAATTTGCTAGTTGGGCACTTTGTAGCCCACTTCACATTGGTCTTGTAACATCAACAAACATCCCTGTTTGATTTCAATACAGTCATAATTCAGTGTGCTTTTTTGAGCTATAAAACCTAACTGTTTTAGGTCAAGCAATCTGAAAGACTTTTTGTGGGGGTTTTAGGCTGTGAAGCTGTGTTCTAGAATAATGTATTCCTGACATTTCACCAGCATCTGTGGCTGGCATCTTCAGATAAAAGCCCACAAAAACCTATGGATGCTGGCCGTGAAAGCCTTCGACTTCATATCAATCTGAAAAACTGCCTCCTTTAATATGACCCTGCCAGTAATATATGTTCATCATAAGGGGGCCCTATTGTTTGTTCCAAGACGTAGAGAAGCTAGATCGGTAGGTATTTTAGACAAGGCCTTTTCAGTAGCAGGACCCTAATTGTGTAAATCCCTCTCATGATAGGTGAAATTGCAGCTTCTTTATTAAACTTCAGGTGGTCAGTAAAGGCTCCTCTGTTCTGTCACACTTTTGATGTTCTATAATATTTTGTTTTCTAGTTTTTATTCACTTTCAGATTTTATTGTATGTTTTTCTTTTGTTTTGTTTATGGTTTTATGTTGTGATTCATTTTTTTGTGTGTGTGCCTCATCCCAGGCAATACCTGGTAGACAGAGTTTTTTTTAAAAAAAGTTTAATGAACAATCCTCCAGAAGAAAATGTGTCACAGATGACTGAGGAAATGCACATTATACCTTAAATTTATACTCAGAATCTGGAATGCAGTAAATAGGAAATGTAGGTTATTTTATGTTGTTTTTCCTTCAGATCTGTACTACAGTTCCCACTTGAGTCACTAATACTCTGGTGTTAAGTAGTTCTTTATACAGAATTATTAAAGTGCAACTCTTTTATACATGTCCTAAACCAGGGGTAGGCAACCTTTTTGAGCCAGGGGCAGGGTTGCTGTCCCTCAGACAATTGGGGGGCCAAAGCACCAAAAATAAATAAATAAATAAATTATAAAAATAAAATTTTTTAGAAACTTTTTAAAAATTTAAAAAATATGCATGCACACTCTCTCAGCCCCAGAAAAGCCATGGCAAAACCCCTGTGGAGATTTTGCCAAGAAAATCCCAAGAACAAGTAATAACAACAATAATCAATATCATCATTGCGGGCGGCAGGGGGCAGCGGCGGCAGGACCGGCCTGGGGCCGGTCCAAAAGCCTCGAGGGGACGCATCCGGCCCCCGGGCCTTAGGTTGCCTACCCCCTGTCCTAAACTAATAGTTTTTAATAAGATACATTTAAATTAATATGAATATTTTGTGTATTATTTCAGTGGTCATTTCAAGGGCAGACATGGCTGACATGATATGTGAAGATTTAAGTAGCATCAATAATCCAAATCTGTAGTTGTGCTTGCCTCTGTGTCTAATAAACACAAACACAAGATCTTGTTATTTTACTCCCCTCCTTTTATTTAAAAAAAAAAAACTTTACTTAAATATATGCAAGGTATATTCCTTTTATATCCAGGTTGTGAGTTTAAAATATTAAATACTTTCTTTATTTAATATTTTATTTGTGGGAATTATTCCAAAACTTCTACTTTGACATAAAGGTGGCAAATTTATGTATTTTGGAGGCATTACTCTTCAGACAGTGGATTGTGGTTTAGAAATGTGGTTTGTTTAACAAATTGTGAACAAAACTTCATAATGTAGGTAGTAATTACCTAAGTTACATGCAAATTATAGATGCTTAGCTCTGGATTTGGACCTGGGTATGGAGATGGGGAATTTTAACCACATCCCCCATTGCACTTATCCTGGATCAGGCCCACTTTCTAATTGTGTAGAGTATAAAGTTCATTTCTTAAACCTACTAAAGCACCACCTTTCCACTCTTTACATGCAGTTCTCCTTTCAACAGTTAAGTGCTTAAATTCAATCCAGGGATATTTATATAAGCATTCATTTGTAATATTCAGTAGTAGCTTTATATGGGAATAGTATGGTTTCAAGTAATGAACAGGCAGCCATTAGTAAAATGTTATGCGTAGTGTAAGCAATGCAATGGAGGGGGAGGTATCCTTTTCTGGTACTCAAGATTTTTTGGAGCGTGGCATAATGCTGTATTATTGTAGGAATGCTTATCTATGCTTTGGTGTTAAGGATGACAATTGGGTGAACTCCCAGCAAGATTGTTTGCTTTCCAAAGTGCTGTGAGCTTGGCTTGACTTTTGCTGCCAAATAAGTAAACAAGGTTGTTCACAGCTGGGGGAAATGGCATACCATTTTCATTTCTCTTAAATCAGTTTTTCACATTAAAAAGTAGGGAAAGAAACAGTCAGTGGGTAACTTTCATATAACACTTGTTGGCCATCAGTGTCTCTCGCCTACATTGAGTGTGAGGAATGGAACCTGACTTACCAGGAAAGTCAATTTACACGACTGTAGGGTGGTTCAGGGCAGCCCAGAGCCACTTTTCCTTCCTTTGCTGCACAGTGTTTTTGTCCTAGAAGCCTGAGTGCTTTGTGAAGGGGATGATCAACCAATCAGTGGGTGGGCCTTGTGTACTTGTGTACCGTGGTGGGTTCTTCCTTGGATGGGAGTAAGACTGTAGGCTTTCCTCTAGTCCACTTGGAGAGGAAGTTAAAGTTGCTTCCTCACTACTATGGTAGTCTGGCATTTGCTGTCTACTCCAGATTTCTCCCTTGTCACTCAGTGACTCCTACCTACATTAAGCTATTTGGATTCCTGATGCAGAAGGGCTGACATAGTCCCTTCATGTCTGAATGTTTTTCTACTAAAAAACAGTGGGGTCACTAGGGTTGGTGTCACCTGGTGCATTAATTCATGTTTATACCTCTCCTCCCATACCACACCATACATGATCCTTAGTAATGTTTTTTGTACTAATGTTAATATAAATCATAATTCCCATATATCACTGAATATAATGGCAATAGATGTAATATAAACAACTAGCAAAATTAAAATTATGCATTTACATTACAATTTCATACACACAGCCTAAACGTATTTACATGTACATAGTTTCATGTGATTAAAGTGAACATTTGGTAAGATGTGATTTAAAAAATAAAAATAAAAAATAGATTTAAATTTTTTTAATTTAAAAATGTAAAATTTTTAACTTTAATTTTTTTAATATTTGGGGGCTTTCCTTTCTCTACCCACTGGGCCTCACTCTACTTGCACTTCAGTGTCTTAAAGGGCAGGCAAATGCCACAGCGAGTTTCTGCCAAAAGACAGATGCTGGGGGAGCAGCAGTGTCACACACACCCTTAGGGTGTCACCTGGTGTGGCCCGCACACCTTTAGTGATGCCCCTGCTAAAGGGAGAGGATGTGACATTACTCTGATGTTTTCTTCTTTTGTCTCATCCATATAATGAGGGGGTTGAGTACTCTGGAAATTCTTCCACAAGCATATGAAGAGTTGTGCTATTTAACTTGTGCCCAAAACAGATGGGCCAAAAGAAGTGGCTTCCACGTTCAGATGATGCACACCCCTAAAGCAGCCGGAAGCCACTCCGAGGCTGTGCTTGTGGGCCAAGAGTTGCCCCAGAAAGGAGCGGATTAAATTCGCTCCTGCTGTCAGCCTGTTCGGGACTGCGGTGGTGGCTCACTTGGGAAGTGGGCCATGCAGTCACCACAGTCTTGCCACAATTGGGGCCAGAGCTGCCAGAGGCTGCTCCTTCTGGGCCTTCCGGGCCATCTGTGTCAGCTCTTGGTTAGTTTTTAAAAAATTTTATTTAACTTTGAATATGATGAGATTGTGGAGAAGGATATATTCAATGAGACAGGCAATCCATCCAGTCTAGTAATCTGTCTTCAGCAGGCTCCTGCAGTTAGAAGTAGGAAACCAAATTTACTTTTGCCTGTTGCACCTGCTGGAAATACAGTTATGGCTGCCAAAAGCACAACTGGGAGCTAAAAGTGGGGTGGAGAGCTAATGATACAGCTACTCAGTATTTGCCACCCTTTCTTATCACGTAGTCTGATATAAGGTGGCCTCCATAGGAGCAGGAGACACAAGCTCTCGGTCTCCACCTTGTATGTAGAAATAACACAGCCAGAGCGCTCTGCTGTTTGGATAAATTGGCGAGATTTGTGCTCTTCTCTCTTGTCTCTTCCTATTGGAAGAACCCTGTGTAAGTGTAGGTGTAAATTTGGCTATCAGCGATTGGGGATATGATGGGCTGCCTGCAGAAGATTTCTTTTCTACCACAGATGAGATGCTTTTTGAAAGCTTGCTTTATTCTGAACCGGCTATCTTTTTTATTTTGCTTCTTTATAGAAAAGTGTCTCTTTTATTGATTCTCTTGTGAAAGCAGCCATGCATTCTGTGCACACTTTAATATATTTTGTATCTAAATGCACAGTGTTACTTCAGTACCAGTGAAACAATTTCTCTTTGCCAAATAAACAAGGTTGTTTGCAATTGTGGGAAATGGCATACCATTTTCATTATTTAATCCCAGTCTGCATAATTTGAGTTACTTCTCCAGGGAAAATTTTAGGGTCTTGGAAGAGAGTGCTTCCAATTTTGTCCAGATAATATTTTACCAAATAGGTAAAAATAATAGTTTCTTTAATGTGTTTCTCTAAATTATGTTTTACACTTTTCTGTCTAAATTGTTGTTTCTATTAACATTCTACCTTCAAATTAGGATTGTTGTTTTTTTTTAAGTAACAGATTTTAAATTATACATGCCAGTTTCATTGGAAATGCCATTGCTATTATATGAACAGATAAAGTTTTGTATTTAGTTGCAGTTTTAGTGTAGGTGAATGATGGAAATTTTTTTGCTCATAGATGCTCTCAGGCTGGATATTGTGCCAAACTATTACTTTCATTAAGCATAGTTTAAAACCAAAAATCATGTTGGGACTTGTCAGTGTACAACAAACTGTAGTATAGTGCTATACTTTTATTTTTGGACACTTTGGAGGGAAGGATGTTTATAAAATTTTATAATGAAAATACAGGTTTGGGTTGTATGATAACATTACATGTGGATTTAACATGTAGTTTGGATTTGTTAATGGATATAGAGTATCATTTGACTCTGTTACCCTCAGTATACAAATTAACAACTGTTTTTTTGCCAGCTGAGCAGTGAAATACACAATTGCTAGATAGCATTAGGTGTTGCACTTTCTTTACTATGGATAACTTTCCTTACATTGATACAGACCATTTCCAAGCCTTCAGAATGTCAGAGTTCAAGGCTTCTAATGTCAAATGCAATATTGCATTGGCTTTTAAATAGGTATTTTAAACTGTCATTTTAAAGAGTAAAGGCCAAATAAGCAGTCAAACAAAATACACAATAAACATTAAAATCCATGTGTGTGAAAGTGGTCATTTTTAATTAGTCTTGATGTTATCAGCAAATAGACAATTGGCATCTGTTCTGTATGTTTTAGTCTAGCACAGAATTATAATAGTACTTTGAAGAGGTTCTGTTTTTTAAAAAAAAACAGATTAACTGAGCAATATTGTGAAATGTTTTTGGGTAATATGCAATCCTCCAACTCTCTGGTATATCTCCAGGATATCCTCTTAGGCTTTTGTTTTCTAGGGTAGAAGGGATTGCTCATGAACAGAAGTATAATTTGAAATATACTAGAGATACCAACATAACATGCTACATAAAATTGTAGCGGCATAGATTTGGCATGCATTTCTTTTCAAAAGTTAATATTGCTTATAATGTAGCCCTGAGTAGTACATATGCATGCACCATGTGATCCTACTGTCAGTTGTTTGTTTCAGCAGTTCTGCTGCCTGTCATGATTTACTTTTATATATAAGGTAGGAACGGAGGAATAGAACGCCAAATGAGCTGAAAAATTATGTAGCTCCTCTTCAAAGGGCCTAGTCCTAGTTGTGGTGAAACACACTTCCTTTTCCAGCTCTTCTTTGGAAAGTATACTCATAGGAGTTTTCCATTCTGGGTAATGTAATAATCTCATGTAGTAGGGCTGTCATATAAAACATGTAATTCAGAACTCCAAGAAATTAAATACAATGTGAAATATTTTCCTGCTCTGACTTGAAGATTTGTCTGTGCCATTGTATGGTGTGTTTTTGGTATATTAACCTAATGTTTGATCACATTGAATATACAATGTACCATATCCTCTTCAGAACACTGCATTTCTTAGTTTGAGGAGCAATTCTTCTCCTTCTAGATCTTTTCCTACTTGTATATGCTGTATAGTAGTCTCAGGCTTCACTGTGAAAATTCAAGGTGGATGAAGCAGAACTTTTCCCCCCTTCCTCACATTCTCGGTCTCTCTTGCCTCAAGCACCATATTGCCTTCTTCCAGGAAAGAGACAAGTTACAGTCTGGCTAAACTTATAGTTGGCCATAATTTTAGCTGTAATGCATGGGATAATTAAAAGGAGGGGGGGAAGAAATATAGCTAAGTAACTGAGGAAAAGTAGACTATAGTGAACCCTTCCCATCCATGAGGGTTTGGTTTTGGCAGATGGAAAAAAACATGGATGGTCGCAGCCCATATTCAGTGAGCAGCAGTGTGTGTGCATTATCCAAGTGCTTGCATTGTTTTCGAATAATATGGGGCATATTGAGCTACGGATGCTACAATCCACAGATTGCTAGTCTGCTGATGTGGTGGGCCTTCTGTATCTGTATTTAATTTCTTGTCAGGGTGAAACCTAAGGGTTATATAACCTCTTAGACTTTTTTCTGTATCTGTATATTATTAGTGTCTTTCTGTGCCTTTGCTTGTGATGTTTAAGACATCAATGAGATAATGAATTATGGGAGGTCTAGATGGCTGCATGATTATATAAAATAACATTAACTGTGTCACTCATAAGATATAATCCTTACATTCTTAATGACATAAGATAGTTGTTCAGTTGGTTATGAAATCTCCCTCAGCATAGCATTTTTGGCACAGAACTTTTAATATTAGATTCCTCAGCTCAGTTAACTTACTAATTATTTACTCTCATGTAACTCCTGTTTACTTTTGTACTTTAAATTATACCTTTAATTCTTGTGATTCCCCTTCATGGTTCCATTCTTTAAAGGAGTTTCTAAACATCCTGCTTGTAGTATGGAAGCAAAAAATGTAATATTTTATGGTATAGTGCGAGAACAGTGCTGCTTTAAAACCAAAAACTAATGAGGATTATTTTAAATATGAGGAATAACCCTAAGATTTTCTCTGAGTGTGAGGATTAGAAACTGTAAATAACTAAGAAAAAATTTCAGATATATTAATGTAATGCTGTTAATCTTGAAATATTTTGTAGTAAGATTCTGTATATTTCAAATAAGTTTGGTAGCATCATGCCTGAAATAACTCTTAAAATTCATCAAGTAAAACAAAGTATATTGTAATACTGTACCTGAGACAATTATGTACAGTATAAACTTTTCTCCACTTCAGACATTTTAAGCCTATAATAAAGTCCAAAGGATTGCTTGTTTATTTATTGGATTTCTGTAGCCTCTTTTGTCCCAAAATGGGATTCAAGACAGCTTAATTTTATTAATGTTGATGGAATTGTTTCCCTTAAATGGAAGGGCTATTAAAGTAATGGTATCTACGGTCCAGAACACACGGCAGAAATAATTCAGTTTGAGACCACTTTACCTGCCCTGGCTCAGTACTAGGGTATCCTGGGAATTGTAGTTTATTGTAGCACCAGAGCTCTCTGACAGAGAAGGCTAAATGTATCACAAAACTACATTTCCCAGAATTCCCTTGCATTGGGCCAGGGCAGTTAAAGTGGTCTCAAACTGGATTATTTCTGCAGTGTGGTTTGGACTTATGTATCCAATTCAGTTTTGCTGACCTGCCATCACTATTTAGCCAAAAGGGGTAATCTTTGGATTGGTCATGTACGTTGAGTATCCCTTATCTAGAATTCTGAAATCCAAAATTGTCCACATGGGTGGCTGAGATACCTTTGCTTTCTGATGGTTCAATGTACACAAAGTTTTTTTGATGTATGAAATTATTTAAAACATTGTGTTTAAAATTACCTTCAGGCTTTGTGTATAAGGTACCCATCTCCAAGCTATCTCATTATATATATGTAAATATTCCAAAATCTGAAAGAATCTGAAATCCAGAAAACTTCTGATCCAAAGCAGTTCAGATAAGGGAGACTCAACCTGTATTTATAAAGAGAAAGCGTGCTTTTCAGGAATGAAGGCTTGTAGTAGAGGTGATTGTTCTGATGACAACCCAGTTGGGTTCTAAAGAATAGAGCTTAGAAAGACTGGATGATTTTATTCTTGTATAGAGAATGACTACTTCATATTATAGCAGCTGGGAATTGCACCTCATATCTTCACCTAAAAACAAGCAACAGTTCATTTTTGCTGGCACAGGGGGTGTCAAAAAGTTGTAACAGGGCTTGGCAAAATCTCATTTATGGGTAATAAGCAAGGGAGTCTGATATTGGCAATAGTGTTGCTGTTAGCTACTGTATCAGATGGAAATGAACACAGAGAGGGAAGGAAATATGATACTAATTTGCATCAAAGTTGACTTTTCAGTGAATGCTAGGAAAGACCCTAATCATGTCAAGTCTGGTATCCCAAATATTAAACAGAACTCAAGCCCAGGAACTGATTCTTGTTATCTTCAATGGTGTAAATGGTGAGAGCTGTTCTGACTTGCTCACACCAAGTGATAGCTTTTCTGGGAGCCCTCTGGTAGCTTGGCGGGTTTTTTGTGCTAGAAATATATGCTTGAAATATATATAGGAAGTTTCATGTTGCTCACTTGACCCCCCTAGCTCCTAGGATCTCAAATGGTGGGGCGCACCTCCGGAGTGACAGTATCTCAAAGGGGTGTGTGTGTCAACCTTAGGTGCTGATTAGCTCACTCTCCAGAGAGGGGAGGTGCTTGGAACATGTTTTTCAGTGTCCCCTTAAGCTTCAAACTGCGTGGCTGGAAGTAAGAGAGGAAGAGAAGATTTGGGCTTGTATGTGTAAGTGGTGTCAGTTTGGGAGGGCTTGGAGAAAGGTTTGCTCCCCCCTTTCTTCCCCTTTGCTCTTTCCAAAAGCAAAATCCATCCAGCTTTTGGAAGGAGCAAAGTTAAAACCCATTCCTTTCATTTTGCGCTCCACAAGGCAAAATCCCACAGCTGTTGGAGCTTCTGGTTTTGAAAGGAGCAAAGTGAACCCTTTCTTTTCCTTTTGCTCTTTCCAAAGGCACACACCTCACAACAAGTATAAACATTGTGATGAGTTGGGTATTGAATTTATTGAAATAAAAATGTTCTAATTGAACAAGGTTATTTCCTTATAAAATATTGAAATATGAGTATTCGTAAATGCATTAATGAAAATATGCACACTAAAAAACAAAATATTTTTATTCATATACTATGTTGAGTGGGAGGTGAGCCTGACATGAGCATGTAGCTGCAAAATGGGGCCCAGGAGGAAAAGTTTGAAAACCACTGCTCTAGCTCTAAGAATTTAACTAAGGGCCTTTACAGACTTTCAGAAATAATGCAGCTTGAGACCACATTAACTACCCTGGCTCAGTGCTAAGGGATCATGGGAACTGTAGTTTATTGTGGCACCAGAGCTCTCTGACAGATAAGGCTCAGTGTCTCAGAAAAAACTACAATTCCCATGATTCCCTAGCACTGAGCCAGGAAAGTTAAAGTGATCTCAAGCGGCATTATTTCTGGCAGTCTGTAAAGTCTCTAAGTTATATCTGAAGTTATCTGCATTTCTAAAACAGCCCAAAATGTGAAACTTTTGGTTCCCCTCCGCCCATCTTTGAAATACTGTTCTGTTTTTATAGATAAGGGGGGGGGGGAATCCACATGCTATAAAATTATCAAAAATACATATTAAATTAGTGCTTAATCTAAACTTTGCATATCTGACAAACATGTTTAAAGTGTATATTAAAATGTGCAGTGCATTTTAAAACAAAGTACTACAAATATTCTTTAAACTCTTTAAAAGTTTCTGGATAGGTCAGGTTTTCGGGGCTTGATTTGTATGTTGCATATGAGTATTTTAGAGGAGATGAGTAAAATTGAGTTGGGAACATTATATAAAGAATTATTTCAATAAAACAAATCCAGAGAACAAATTAGATAAATTACAGATGGGTACTGAAAATGCCTCCTAAGGAATATTTAGGAAACCAATGGTATAAAAAAGCACTGTTGCTATAATTCCCCATTAAAAAACTTACTGAAGAGTGGACACTATCCCATTCTTTTTAGTTCAAAAAGAAAATTACTTGTCCATCACAGACCACTCCCTTTGATACACTGTTATTTGAGAGAGAGGTAAAGGAAAGGAAAAAGTGGAATGTAGACAATTGATAACACTAGAATTGCAATATTTTTTTCTGAAACATCGTCTGTATCCACACTGCAGAAATAATCCAGTTTGACACCACTTTAACTGCCATGGCTCAATGCTATGAAATTCTGGGAATTGTGCTTTGTTGCAATACCAGAGCTCTCTGAAAGAGAAGGCTAAATCTCTCACAAAAGTACAGTTCCCAGAACTCCACAGTATAGTGTCAAACTGGATTATTTCTGCAATGCAGATGCAGCCTTAGTGAAATTAAATTAAGCATCCATCTTACCCAAATTCTTATATTTTGACAAAAAATTAAGTGAACAAAACAAACTGGTACTTGTTGGTTGCATGAATATTTACCGTGGGTCAGTATTTAGTAGGACTACCTTTGTGTGCAAGTTATAGCTGCAAATCTTCTTGGGTAAGTCATGGGGTCACCATAAGTCAACAGATGACTTGAAGGCACATACACACAAGTTTTGTCAGCCTTCTACAAATGAGTCCTGCAATTTTTGCCTATTTTTCATGTCAAGATTGCTGTAGTACTGTCAGGTTGAATGTATATGGCTTGTGAACAACAGTTTTCAAGTCTTACCACAGATTTTCAGTCAGATTGAGGTGTGGGCTTTGGTCCATTTTAAAATGCTCAGGTGCTTGTTTTTAAACTACTCCAGTGTTACTTTTGTTCTGCTAGAACATAAACATCCACCTCAGTCCAAGGTCCCTTGCTGATTGAAACAGGTTTTCCTTTAGGATTTTCCTCTGTTTGCCTCCTTCCATCTTGCCCACAATGTGACCATTTTCCCAGTTGTAGCTGAGATGCCCTTTTTCATCCCATGATGCCTCATTTTAATTTGTTTAATTTAGTTAATTTTATTCATTGAATGTATTTTATGATGCAGTATTAGTTTTAATTGGGAGTAAGGGAATCATGCTATTTTATGATGTTGTTTTATAGCTGTATTGTTGTATTTTTATGATTGTTACCCACCTTGATCCTTCGGGGAGGGGCAGGTTATAAATAAAAAAAATATTATTATTATTTATTATAAGCATCCCTCACATGATGCTGCCATACCACACTTCATTGTAGGGATGATACTCACACTGTAATGAGTACTGTTAGGTTTGTGTTACATGTAGTATTTTGCAGCAATACTAGAAGGGACAGCTTTAGTCTCATCTGTCTAGAGAAACTTTTTTCACATGCTTGCTGTGTTTCTCACATGCCTTTTTGCAAGCTGCAAATGGGTTAGGTTTTGATGGGGGTTTTCTTCTTGTTGCCAGCAATGGTTTTCTTTTTGCCACTATTCCATAATGTTTGCTTTGTGAAGCGTCAGGGTGATGACAGTTTCTTGCATCTTAGCTACAGTTCTCTCATTTTCTTCAGAATGATGATTGGCCTCTTGATTACTACTTTGACTAATGCCCTCCTTACCCTGTCACTGAGCTTTGGTGAATGGCCTTCAGGCAGAGTTGTGATTATTTCTGTTTTGAGTTAATGGATTCAACACTGCTTCACAAGATGGTTATACTGTCTTTTTTGTTTGTTTGTTTTTTTAAATAGTTCAACCCTGATTGGTGTCATCTCAGATTTGTTTTAAATAGCACCTCGGTTTTCATAATGCTTGTGTAGATATGTTTGACAAAATCTGGGGCTTTCAGAAACAGTTATATTTAATCTGAGATGATGTAGCAGCTCTGGAATTGCATGTGACTTCTAGAGACAGAGGTTGCACCAGTTTGTTTAGGCATGTCACAGCAAAAGAGGTGACTACCTCTGCCATCAACAAGTTAGTTTGTTTTGTTATCTGTTTGTTTTTTGCCATCACAGTATTGACTTTTGCATACATCAAGTGGTAACAGTACCAGTTAAATCCATTTTAATACCAGGTTGCAACACAACAAAATGTGGAAAAGTCAAAACGAAGTTAATACTTTTGCAAGGCACTGTATATACTTGGTTTGTAGTGGCAGTGGCTGATAGTAGCTTGTTTAGATTCTTTTTAGTGTTAATTGGAACAGAATTCTTTATAGTGTTTTTCCCCCCAGGTATAAAACCTATAGTTAATGGTAGCCTGAAATATGACTCACTTTCAGGGTTCTACCGTATGTCATCCTGTCTTTCCTTTTGTTAAAATGGTAAATAAAAAAGTAAAGGTTTTTCCTTGACAAGATTGTCTAGTTGTGACTGACTGTAGTGGCTGGTGCTCATCTCCATCACTAAGCTGAAGAGCCAGCATTGTCAAAGATGACTCTATGGCCAGTATGACTGCACAGGACACTGTTACCTTCCCACTGAAGTGGTACCTATTTATTCACAATCACCCCTCCGTTTTCGCGGGGGATATGCTGCGGACCCCCCACGAAAATAGAAAACTGCAAATATTCAAGCCCCATAGGCTTGAATGGTGGTGTGTGCATGTAGGTGCCTGTGGGCACATGACATGGGCAGGCACCCCATTTTGTCCCCCTCTGTTTGCTGCCCGCAAACAGGCAAGGGTCATGGACTTCAGGTCTGCAAAAACAGAGGGGCGATTGTACTTGCACTTTTACATGCTTTTGAGCTAGGTTGGCAGAAGCTGGGACTAGGGATGGGAGCTCACTCTATCCCGCGACGTTTAGGCCTTGAACTGCCAATCTTGCAATTGTCAGAGTCAGCATCTTAACCACTGAGTAATTACTTAACAACAAGAAACATTGTGGCAGTGTGTGAGTTTTGACCTACTATTGAAAGCTAACAGGTAGGAGCAGAGATAGTCATACAGTAACTCTTTGCCTAAATTCTGTATAAGGTAATAGAATAATGCTTGTAAGTTTTTCAGTCTTACCTTGCACTATTGCCCTCACTAGTGATTGGATGTCCCTTACAGAGAAAGCTTGTAATATCTATCACACTGTTACTAGAGTATAATGTAAAGGGGAGAGAGGGAGAGTATTAGTAATTTAGGACCAAGGTAGTCATGTTATTAATTTAAGAATGTCTCATTATCCTGTCAATTTTATTTGGAGCAGAAAATACTTCTAGATATAAATTCATCCAGTTAACAGGTATTCATTTAAATATATTTCATTGTACTTGGTTTCCATGGAAATGGTGTACAGCTAATGTTATTTATAAGGTGGAAATAAAATAGGGTGTCTAATGGGACCCCCTGCTGCTCTGATGAGGAGACTTTAGGGGGTGAAAATAAAGGCTCATGGGATTTTGAAGAAAAGTTTAATGGAACTCTCTTGTAACTCCTTGTAAAAGGCCAGCATTAACAGTAAACAAATACTTCTTGGTTATTGGAAAAACATAGCTTGGAAAAGTTTTCTATCCCCTTCTGAACTCCTTTGTATTTGATTTTCTAAAGTTAAGACTGTAAATGTTCAGTACTAAAATGTTAATGGAAAATTAAAAAAATATTTGAAAATTCATCTATATGAAATATTATTGAAGCTTGTATTGTATTGTACTGTGTTAAAGATTGTACTCACATGTAAATAATGATGATAATAATAATAATAATAATAATAATAATTATTTATTTATATCCCACCTTTCTCCCAGTATAGAGACTCAGGGCAGCTACCAACAAATTTAAAACAGTACAAATTAAAAACAATACAAAAGCATTAAACATGTAAATATAAAGTTTAAAAAAGAATTAAACAATTTTAAAATTAACATTACTAATTAAAAATATTAAAATGTATAAAAAACTATATACAAATCTTGACATCTAAACTGCACAGCATTTAAAACCCCAGTCCTCACTAGTTTGAAAAAGCCCCAAAACACAAAAATGTTTTTATCTGTCACCGAAAAGAGAGCAGGAATGTCTTTGCCCTCTAGGGAGGAAATTCCAGAACCAGGGAACAGCCAATGTGAAAGCCCTCTCCCTACAGTTGTCTGGTTTAGTTGGCCTTCTTTATCGGTGGGCTAGCCATCCTTCGATTGGGGCATCTGTGGATGGCCCTGTACTATTATCTTAAATAGTCAATGTTAACACTTGTTGTTTAGTTCTGCCAATGAACGTCATTGGAATGAATCTGTACTTACTGAATAAAGATTTTTGTGAGTCTAACTACTGAAGCCTGATTTTCTCAACTAGGAGTCCTGCCAGATTTGACAGAGATGCAGATTTTTAGAGACAAATAGGTGTGGATAGATGTTTCTGGCATATGATTCATTGAGACATATAATCAGGATTTTAGGGCCCAAGTATGACATTTCTTCTGGAAGTCGTCTTCATCAGAATGTTTTCTGCTGTATGGAAGGCACAGGCTCAGATGTTATTCCTATGTGGCTACCTATCTAAATTGCTCTTGACATCCAGGGACTCAGCTGAGATTCCCAGTACAGGGATACAGTTGAAAACATCAAATAGTGGTAGTGTTGTTTCTTTACTAAGTAGCTTGGGAAGTATAAACAATTGCAATTTGAACCCATACTATTACTCATATGTTTAGAGTCAGTCAAATTCCTGTGTATTTAGTCTCCTTTCTGAAACATTAAGTGTTTTAAAGTGAAAAAGTATAGGGATTGCTGCAAGCTCACGCTCCCATTGTAAGTGCAAATCCTCTCTCCTATTTTGCTTTAAAAACTGTTTAAAATTTCTTTTATATCTGTTTACTGATTTCTAACCACTTGCTAATTTTAAAAAGTTAATTAAAAATAGTTTCAAACTTCACTGACTCTACAATTTCACCTACACAGTGCAGGTATTGCAAGATGGGTACAACGATGTCATCCGTGAGAGATGGCTGTCCTAGCTGTGCTTAAATAATGAAAAAAGAGCCATCTCCTGAAGCAAGCTGCCCGTTTCAAACAACTGTTACCATTAGGAAGTTACTTCTGTTGTTTAATTGAAATCTTCATCTCTGTAGTTCCATCTATTGGTTCTAGAGATGAGAAGGCCCACAGAGCGGGGGGGGGGGGGGACGGGACTTCTTTCCAGGTTTTTTTTTTTTTTTTATCCAAAGCCATTTCCTCCTGGAATTTTTAAAAAATAACGTTTTCTTTTACAGTGATTAACAAAATGTTTAAGAAAAGGTGTTCATGTATTACTACCCTAGAATTATTTATAAAAATAATGGAAGAGGAAGATTTTTATGCAAGATTATAGACAGTATCAGCATACTGCAGTTCCTGGACTTGGTTTTCTTTTGTTAGTTCTTTTAGGCCAATTATTGTTTTATGCCTTCTTAACACTATGGAGGACTAGAGGAGACACAGTCATTTTCTTTGTTTTACATTTGTTGACTTCTTTCTTCTGTTCTCACTGACTTTTTTTCTTGTTTTTCATAAACTGGCAAAACAAAAGGGGTTCCTTGGAGTTCCGATGTTCCCTACAATTCAGGACCTTGTAATTCCACATGTAATAAAGAACAAAACTTTTAAATAAATTCAGTTTGTAATTATTTTATGAATAAAATGTACTGTTAGTATACCAAACAAGGTAATATTACCTTAAGCCAAATTATACATACCGTAATACATTTTATGTTCCTAAAGTAACAAAAAGTGACATTTCACCTCTAAAGGATGTAAGTTTAATTTTTTTTTCAGTTTTTGTAAAAAAAATCTGCTCCTTGTCCCCCGGAGTTTTCATGGCTTCAACGTTTCTAGAAATTTGATATTTCTAACTAGTTCAAATCCTATATAAACAATGCTCCCATGATTAGGCCAGAAATGCTCCCAAATCCAAAATCATGGTGGCTGAAATAGTGACAACTTTGCTTTCTGATGGTTCACTGTATACACACTTTGTTTCATTTACAAAATTATTTAAAAATATGTATAAAATTATCTTCCAAGTTATGTTTGTAAGGTGTACGTGAACAAATGACTTGAGTCCTATCTCCAAGATATCTCGTTATGTATATGCAAATATTAAAAAAAATATCCAAGACACTTCTGGTCCCAAGCATTTCGAATAAGGGAGACTCAACCTGTATTGCCAGAAGTTTTAGCTCCTCTGGGCTTGGTAACTTCTAGTAGCACAAAACTTGTAACAGTTCTAATAATAATAATAAATAATAAAATTTATTTATACCCCGCCCAAGGGTAATCCAATCAGGGCGGCTTACAATTTAAAACACACAGAATACAACATAAAATCCCAAAAACAATAAATACAACATACCCCCCTCCCCCCTTAAAACAATATTAAATCAATAATAATTAAAACAGTACAATTTAAAAACCCAATACAAAATAGATTAAAAAGCCTGACACACAATCCTCACCATCAAATCGATGGGGCCACAAGAGGATCGCCATTAGTGCGGCTGTTTGTATCCGACAAACAGAAAGTTTCTCTGTGTGATCCTGTAGTAGTGCCATCTGATTACAGGTAACATTGTGGATAAGAAAAGTAGCCCTGTACTTTTTCAGACAATTCTTCTGCTGTCTCACCTGGGATGTACGAAGAAACAAAAACACATATCTGCTCTCCTTTTAGCTTTGTCAAGTGTGTTGCTTTAAGTCTTATTCTTATCATATGGTCATGGTTTATTTTATTGTGATTAAGTTTAATTTCAGATTCTAGTTTGAATCTTAGATATGGAATCTTAACTCCACTATAAAATTATCTTTACATTAAACTTCGTTGTATTGTAACTACATCCATAAACTTACCTTGTACTGTAGATGCTGTCATTTGCCCACCAGGTGTAATAGTTTGTAATAATTCAAGAACTGCCTAGAAGGCAAGTAGAGGCACACTCGTTTTTATCAAGTTACAATTTTGATTTAGCTTTTCTGAGTAGATCAGGGGAAGAAATGACTGTTCCAAAAGGCCAATTTAAAAGGTTAACTATTTGATCCTTCTATTACCACTTTTATGTTTCATGGTCATTTTAAAAGAAAAAAAATAGGGCAAAGTTTTAGCAAAGTGGAATATGAAACACAGTTGACTGTTTGGATCTGCGGGGGTTTGGTGCTGGGACACTCCACGGATGCAAGGAACCTGTGAATGATCATGCTGCATATTGTGAAATGTTGGTGATGTGAACGTGCATACAGCATGCCCACTTTTATGTTTCCACCATTTAAATGTATGGGGTGTGATCTGCAGATTATCAGATTGACGGATCTGAAACTCATGGATCTGAAGGACCAATTGTATGCGCTTGAACTTCAGAAAACTTTCTCTATATAGTAGTAGCAAACATATGTTCTTTATATACTGTAGTAGCAAACATATATTTTGTTTTATTATAGTAACCAATTGGAATGCATTCATGCTCAATAACTATATTAATTAGAAAGCTGGACACCTGATTTTAAATCAGTTGCTTTATGAAATACTTTGAATTTACCCTTGTTAATTTTAAATGAGCGATGTAAACTGATTTGATCTTCAATTGATATAGCCTACACATTAACAACATGAGTGTTAATACTTTCCTGTTCCGTTTGGTATTCATAGTACAGCAACATTTAAAAAAAAAACTTTTTAGAAAAATAACATGTATTCTCTCATAGTACTATCTCTCATACACTTTCATAATGTGGTTTCCTTTTAGATCATTCTTGCTTCGGCAGAGGTAGTTCTTAGGAAAACTATGAAAGAGTAATCTGTTGGGGTGGTAGGCTATTATTCCATTGAGCCAAGATTATATGTGCAAACAATTGTGTTTGTACGAAGAAAATGGACTAGTACTAAGCTGGAAAGCTTTGATTTGGCCCATACCCATTAAAACCGGGCATAGAATCATAGAATCATAAAGTTGGAAGAGACCACAAGGGCCATTCAGTCCAACCCCCTGCCATGCAGGAACTCAAAATCTCCTACATTAGAATATTACTTCATACAGGAAAATAGTTTAAGGAGAGAGGTTCTTCAGAACTTTTCATTGACTTGCTTTTTTTTTTTTTTTTTTTTTTGCAGAGTGTAGGAATAGTGTTTGTCCATACCTATAGTCTGAACTGGTGTGGCCCCATCAGACATTTAATGCCTTGGTGAAAATCATGCTTTGATATGTTCACAGAGTGCTTTTTTGTAGAACAACCCCAGTTTCCTTGCCAATAGCTGAAGATGAAAAGAATTCATTTATTTGATATTCCTTTTTTATTTCAGAGGAATATAATAGATTAAAATTCCATTGCAGGGAGTTGAATTAATTTTTTTTTTTTAAAAAACAACAAACTTTGTTTTCATCATCGTTGAAAATGTATTGCTTGTTTGCTAAATGATTAGCTTTTAACTTAGTGGGGTTTTTTCTAAGTTGTATTTGAAAGGAAATTGAAATTCAATTAAAATGCTCAAAACCAGGATTTTAAAATTTGTTGCTGTTACATAAAAGTACATTAAATGTGTTGGGTTGTATATAAATGAAATGAGAAATGTTTTTATTAAGCAGAAACTGATAATAATAAGTAAAGCAAAAAATTATTTTACACATGGAAGAAATGCAGAAGTTCATATATCTTGTATGTAGAAATGTTCTAACAGCATGGAATATTGTTTTGGTGTATTGAACATAAAAGCTGGATAACTGATTTTTCATTTATTTGTTAGCTCTTGCGTATCTATATTTAAGAAAGATGGCGACAATTCACTTCCTTATCCTTAAACCTTTCTTTGCTTTCCTGCCAAGTTTGCTATGGCGTCATTTGCAAACAAAATAATTGTCTAAAAATCTCTGTGGGTCTGTCCCGTTCCTGAGAGAGCGATCTTTATGATGGTTAGCCTAGAATGTGTGTACCACCTCAATCCACAATAATACTAACCACAAACACAGCAAAAATGGATGCTTACTGCTTAGCTGCACCTATCTGGAACAAGGCTGTTATGTATTATTTGAAATGGAGTAGCACAGGTAGTTTTTTTTTAGAACTGAAAACAAGACTTTCTCCATTCCACAGTAGCCCGTTACATTCTTGCTACTACTACGTGGTGCTATATATACTACCTCTTATATATGCATCATTAGTCAGAATTAGTCAATTTTTATAGCTGTGGGGGCTAAAATGTACTCTTTTTAAAAAATGAACATGGTCAGAATTCCTGCAAGCCAGTATCCATGCTGCAAAACTATTGACGGTATTCATGAATGTGACTAGACAAATGGATAGTCAAAAATGCTTGTTTTAGGTATCATGTCTGAAGACAAAATAGCATAAAATACCATGCACTATTCTGCTCTGTACTAGGCTTGTTAAATATTATAAAAGATCAATATTATTAAAAATAGAAATCATAATCTTCCATTCTCCCTCTGTGGTAGTTATTCAGCAATTGCAGATCATAGAATCATAGAGTTGGAAGAGACCACAAGGGCCATCCAGTCCAACCCCTTGCCATGCAGGAACTCAAAATCAAAGCATCCCCGACAGATGGCAGTCCACCCTCTGTTTAAGGACCTCCAAAGAAGGAGACTCCACCACACTCTGAGGGAGAGTGTTCCACTGTCGAACAGCTCTCACTGTCAGGAAGTTCCTCCTAATACTGAGGTGGAATCTCTTTTCCTGTAGCTTGCATCCGTTGTTCTGAGTCCTTTTCTCTGGAGCAGCAGAAAACAAGCTAGCACCCTCCTCAATATTACATCCCTTCAAATATTTAAAGAGGGCTATTATATCCCCTCTTAACAGTCTGTTCTCCAGGCTAAACATACCCAGTTCTCTAAGTTGTTCCTTGTAGGGCATGGTTTCCAGACCCTTCACCATTTTAGTTGCCCTCCTCTGGGCACGCTCGTTTTTTTAACATCCTTTTTGAATTGTGCCCAGAACTGAACACAGTATTCCAGGTGGGGCCTGACCAACGCAGAATACAGTGGCACTATTATTTCCCTTGATCTAGATCAGGGTAGGCAACCTTTTCCCTTTAAGGGCCGAGGGACTTCAGCTCCCAGAAGCCTCAGCCATGTTGGCCAATAGTCCCATGTTGGCCAATAGCTCCTGGGATTCTGGGAGCTGAAGTCCCTTGGCCCTTAAAGGGGAAAGGTTGCCTATCCCTGGTCTAGATACTATACTTCTATTAATGCAGCCTAAAATTGCATTGGCCTTTTTAGCTGCGACATCACACTGTTGACTCATGTTCCACTTGTAGTCTACTAGGATTCCTAGATCCCTTTCACATGTAGTTTCATTAAGCCAGGTGCCCTCCATCTTATATCTATGCATTTCATTTTTATGCCCTAAGTGCAGTACCTTACATTTCTCCTGTGTTAAAATTCATTTTGTTAGCTTTGGCCTATCTTTCTAATCTATTAAGGTCATTTTGAATTTTCATCCTATCTTCTGAGGTATTAGCTATTTTTCCTAATTTGGTGTCATCTGCAAATTTGAGAAGCATGCCCCCTGTTCCTTCATCCATGTCATTGATAAAGATGTTGAATAGCACTGGCCCCAGGACAGAACCCTGTGGCATCCCACTGGTCACTTCTTTCCAGGATGAAGAGGAGCCATTACTGAGCACCCTTTGGGTTCGTCAGTCAACCAGTTACTAATACACCTAACAGTTGTATTGTCTAGCCCACATTTTACTATCTTGTTTGCAAGAATATCGTGGGGGGCCTTGTCAAAAGCCTTACTGAAATCAAGATATGCTATGTCTACCACATTCCCTTCATCTAGCAAGCTGGCAGTTTTATCAAAAAAAGATCAGATTAGTGGCATGACTTGTTTTTGAGAAACCCATGTTGACTTTTAGTGACTATGGCATTCCCTTCTAAATATTCACAGACTCTCTGGTTAATGAACTGTTCTAGAATCTTTCCCGGTATCGATGTCAGACTAACTGGGCAATAGTTGTTGGGATCCTCTTTTTCCCCCTTTTTGAAGATGGGGGCAATGTTTGCCCTCCTCCAGTCTGCTGGGACTTCTCCTGTTCTTCAGGAGTTTTCAAAGATTATTGCCAGATAAGGATGGTATGAGATGCTGACTGCAGAAACACAGAATAGGAGGAAGGTGTTAGGCTTGGGATGTATGGAATAGGGTTGTGTGCTTGTACAAGAAAATGTTTAGATAGCTACTTTTCTCCTAGCAGAACACAGTAAAAGGTACACCTTTTGGTTTTCTCTATTTTCTTCTTAGGTTATTCAGATGTCTTAATTGACTGCTTTTAGCATGTAAAAATAGTGAGTTCAAACATGATTGGGTTGGGTTGGGAGGTATGTTCATGAATAACTTAGGGCTTAGCAGGTCTGTTGACCAATGCCTAGATCAGGGGTAGGCAACCTTTCCCCTTTAAGAGCCGAGGGACTTCAGCTCCCAGAAGCCTCAGCCATGTTGGCCAATAGTCTCATGTTGGCCAATAGCTCCTGGGATTCTGGGAGCTGAAGTCCCTCGGCCCTTAAAGGGGAAAGGTTGCCTACCCCTGGCCTAGATAATAAGGACATCTGTGAACAATGGCTTTTCTGATAGAGAAAATTGGGATATAATTGCAATATATACATACATACATTTGGTAGGATATATAGTTGACCCTTTGTATTGGTGAGTTGGTGATCCACGGATTTGACTGCATGCAGATAGGCATGCCTCATATTATGAATGGCAGTGCATGTCCGTGTGTATGTCACTGCCATTGAATAATATCAGGTGTAACCATCTATTTCTTTTGCCTTCCATGGGGCAGAACTGAACCCCCTCAGATGGGAAGGGTTCACTGTACTCAGTAAGATAACTTTACATCCGAAGCACTCATCCTTGAAATCAATCTAGTATTTCGTGAGTGTTAATGTATAGAAATATGCTGTTCTTCCCACTCAGGGAAGTAATAAAGAACATTTCATATTTGAACTCCGAACTATAAGCCAGTGTTGAATTTGTGTTTTTATAGTAGCACTTCATTTACAGTGTGTAGAAAAAACTTCTTAAGTAAAATGTTCTGAGAGCATGTATGAATTTTTGTAAAAGCTTGTCATTAGGTATGGATATACAGTTATTAAGATCAAGCTCTTGATTGTTCATGAAAACTTTATTTTCTATTACATAATATTTGTTATTAGTGAAGGGATTATTTTACTGGAGTACTGTAATGTGTTACTTTGTTAACAAGTTATTGCAAGCATATATACTTCTCAAAGTAACATGACATGGGGTTCTTATTATTTGTTAATGTGAGTGTTCTGACAAAGGCTACATCTATACTACAGAAATAATCTGCATTGATATCACTTTTATGGCTCAGTGCTATGGAATTCTGGGATTTGTAGTTTGTTGTGGCACCAGAACTTTGGTGCTACAACAGCAAAGGGGGGGGGATGGAGACGGGCAGCCCTGGGCTGCCCTGGGAAGCAGAGCCCGCTGCTACCACACACAGTGGCCCCCTATTCTCCCATTTGCTGGCCTGGAAAAGAGCGGCAAAATGCCACTCCTTTCAGAGCCAGCAAAAGGGCACCCTAAGAGCTGCCGCATGGCTCTTTAGTGCCCCTTCCGGCGAAGCGCATCAGGATGCTGCGCCGGAAGGATGTCTTGACATCGCACGCCATGCGTAACAGCGTGTGGCATCACGACATCCTCGATGTGGGGTTGGGGCGCCCAGCGTGGAGCTGCCCCTTCCCATCCCTGCCTCCAGGCTGGCCCTTTGGGCTGGTCTATAGAGGCCCAAAGTTCTGGTGTCACAATAAACTGCAAATCCCTGAATTCCATTGCACTGAGCCATGGTAGTTCAAGTGGTGTCAAACCGGATTATTTCTGCAGTGCAGATGCACCTATGCAGTAGGAGAAGAGAAGGAAGACAGGTCAACTCCTTTTTGGAGGTGTTGTAAAGCAGCAGAAAAGCCAATAACCAGAAAGAGAGAGAAATGGGGGGGGGGGGGAGGAGACACAGTGAAAACATGTTGCATTAGACATTCAGGTTAGTTGGCTATTTTAAAAAACCTTTAAACTTAACCTGTTTTTTTTGCCTTCCTCAATTCTGCCCAAATGAAAGAGAGTGATGTTACTGCTAGGAACATCAGTATGCAAAGGGATTCTGCAGCACCTTTGAGACTAACTGTGTGAAAGTTTAAGCTTTCATAGACTTGGTCTACTTTCTCAGATGCATGGAGTGAACTGGTGCCCAGGAAGGACCTTTATAATCAGACTGAATGAATTGCCAGAACGAGAAGTGATAGAAGCGAAGATGACAGCGTACAAAGAGGAAAGAATGAGGCAACAATGGCAGCAGAGAACTTGAGGTGGGGTGGACCTGAGGTGGAGGTGACTTTCAGGGAGGAGAACTTGGGGGATGGGCTTTAGGGGACTTGAAAAGATTTGAGGAGGGATGGATTTGGGGAGGAAGGATTGCGGGGATGGTGGGTGACAAATGTAAATATTAGAGTGACAAACAACTAGGTAGCAGCAGTAGTGGTGGATGCCACTGTTGGAGGACCTTACAGAGACAAAAATGGTGACAACATAGCTAATACATGCAAAGATGGAGGCAATAGTAAGCCCTCTCACAAGAAACTCTCACTGAGAAAAGCCTGTGATGAGACAATCAGTAATGAAACAAGATTTCCTAAGCAGAGCGTTAAAAGCACAGATTGGAGGGCATTTACAAATAAGGATATGATCAAAGACATGAGAGAAATCAGTCAGAAGGGAAGTCAAACAGCAGACATTTTCAAAAGTGAAGAGATTGTCCAAAGCTCTGTTACATATGTTTTAGGAACATGGAAAGCTAGAAATAGTTGTGGTTTTTTTAAAAAGAAGGAAATGGAACATACGAACATAGCAAAATTAGGGGTGTGTGAGCTAAAAAGGACAGGAATGGGACATTTTGAGTTGGACAGTTACACAGTGTTCTACTCAGGAAATTAAAAGACAAGAAGAAATGAGGTAGCAATAATAGTGAAAAGAGATGTAGCAAGATCAAAGGATATACAGTTGGCCCTCTATTTTCGCGGGGGATTCATTCTGCCCCCCCCATGAAAATGGAGATTCGTGAATATTCAAGCCCTGCGCACCCTCAGGAGCACTCCCCATTGTTTTAAATGGAGGTCGCCCCTCTTTGAATATATAAAACCGCAGACATGAAGTCTGTGAGAACGGAGGGGTGACTGTAATGCTAAGACAGATGTAACCATGTCAATAAAACCTCAGGGGAGACAAATCAACCATAGTCCAAGTTTATGTGCTAACCACAGAGGCAGAGGAAGAAGAAATTGAGATATTCTACAATGGAGTCCAGGAGAGCGACTGATAAGAATTTTCGAGGCCAACATCTGTTCATTATAAAAACTTTCTTGGTACAACCAAAGTGGAGACTTTACACATGGACTCACGTTATGGCTAATACAAAAACCAGATAGAGTACATAATTGGAAACAGAAGATGGAGAAGCTTTATTCCCACAGCAAAAATGAAACCATGCAAAGATTGTGACACAGACTATGAACTACTAATATAAAAATTTAGAATAAAGCTGAACAATAACAACAACAACAAAACCAAAACAAAAAAAAACCCATGCTGATATATGACCTGAAGAACATTTCAGCATAATTTAAAGATAAAGTGAAAAATAGGTTTGCACTATTAAGCTTCTTGGATTGGAAACCAGAAGAATTATA
This sequence comes from Phrynosoma blainvillii, assembly GCA_026167975.1. Lineage (NCBI taxonomy): Eukaryota > Metazoa > Chordata > Lepidosauria > Squamata > Phrynosomatidae > Phrynosoma > Phrynosoma blainvillii. The sequence goes on along the minus strand of JANUYF010000001.1, from coordinate 372,926,392 downwards.
GTCGGAAACCAAGGACATAGTCAAGGAGTAATGCAGAAAGATGCTGTCTCTAGTCAAAAAGAAAAAGAAGAAACAATGCATGACAGATGAAACGCTTCAAACAATAAAGGAAAAAAACAAGCAAAATAAAAGGGAGACAGCAACAGAACCAGAACTGTAAATGAAACTGTTCAACCACAGTATGAAAGGATAAAGAGAATTACTATAATAATCAATGCAGAAAAATAGAAGCAGACAACAAAAAAGGAAGAACAGGAGACCTATTCCACAAGTTCAGTGAAATCAAAGAGAAATTTAAAACAAGGGTGGGGATGCTCTACTGTCAGCAAAGGAACATAATACATGACCAAAAGGAAATAAAATGATGGTGGAAGCAGTACACAGAAGAGCTATATAATAGAGATAAAAGGATGGGAAGAATAATTGTACAAAGAAGAACTCCAAATTCTGGAAAGCAAAGTAAAAGTTGAATTCAAAACAAATGGGATGAGTAAATCACCAGGAACAGATGACACACCAGTAGAATTGCTACAGTCTACAGCAGGGGTAGGCAACCTTTTTGAGCTGGGGGCTGTGTTGCTGTCCCTCAGACAATTGGGGGGCCGAAGCGCCTAAAATAAATAAATAAATAAATAAATATAAAAATATTTTTTTTAAAAAAATAAAATATATATATGCATGCACACTCTCTCAGCCCCAGAAAAGCCATGCAAAACCCCTGTGGAAATTTTGCAAAGAAAATTCCAAGAACAAGTAATAACAACAATAATAAATATCATCATGGCGGGCAACAGTGGCAGGACCGGCCTGGGGCCAGTCCAAAGGCCTCGGGGGGCCGCATCTGGCCCCCGGGCCCTAGGTTGCCTACCCCTGGTCTACAGGGACAGAATGGACTTTAGTTCTAACTAAAATCTTCCAACAAATATGGAAACAAAACAATGTCCCACAAATTGGAAGAGATCTGTATACATTCCCATCTCCCCAAAAGCGGACAAAAAATTGCAGTACCTATAGAACCATTGCATTAATTTCCCATGGAAGCAAATTCATACTAGAATTGTGCTTCAAACACTCCTACCATATATGGAGTGAGAAATTCCAGAGGTGCAAGCTAGGTTCAGGAAAGATAGTCACTGGGGATCATATTGCTGGATAATGGAGTGCACCAGAGAATTCCAGAAGGAAATCAGCATGTTCTTTATGATTAAAACAAAGCTTTTGATTGCATAGATCACAAAAGCTATGGACTAATCTTAAGGCAATCAGGGTACCTTTACATTTGATTGTTATGATGCATAACCTATACTTAGGACAGGAGGCTACCGTTAAAACAGAATATGGAGAAACAGAATGGTTCCCAACTGGAAAGGAGGTGGGGGTCAGGCAAGGCTGCATCACCACATTTGTTCATCCTGTATGCAGAAAGCATCATATTCAGAGCATGTTTAGAATTGAAGGAGGGAATATCAACAATTGAAGATATGCAGATAACACCATAATATTATCAGAAAGCAATAAAGACAGAACAGTGGCTAAGAAAATCACAAAAGAAATCTAGATGCTAACCCTGTCCATACGTCTACTCAGGAAATGTCATCACAGGACTTACTATATATACTTAACTATAAGTCGACCTTGTGTATAATTCGAGGTCAACTTTTAGAGCCAAGAGTATGGATTTTGGTATGCCCACGGATAGGTTGAGGGTGAGACTTTCCAAGGCAGCCCAGCTGCGGAGAGGCTTCTGGGTGAGCAATCACCCTGCCCAGCGTCTCCCCAGCTGGGCCTCCTCCCCAGGAGAAAGCCCAGTCAGGGACAGGCTTCTGGGTGAGCGATTGCCCTGTCCAGCGTCCCCCTAGCTGGGCTTCTTTCCTGAGAGGGAGCCCAGCCAGGGAGAGGCTTCAAGGTGACCAGCTGCCGTTCCTACCCTCTCCCCTGCCAAGCTGTCCCTTGCAGAGGTAGCACAGCTGGGAAAGGCTTGGGTCAATTATTGTATTGACCAGTATAAGTCAACCCAGGGTTTTGTGGGGGTTTTTTGGATCACTGTTTTGACCTAAATTTCTCAGCATATACATGAATATATACAGTAATCATATAACCCACAATATTAAAGGTACTTTCACTTGCTCATCCCCTAATGCAGGGGTAGGCAACCTTTCCCCTTTAAGGGCCGAAGGACTTCAGCTTCCAGAATCCCAGGAGCTATTGGCTAACATGGGACTATTGGCCAACATGGCTGAGGCTTCTGGGAGCTGAAGTCCCTCGGCCCTTAAAGGGGAAAGGTTGCCTACCCCTGCCCTAATGTAAGATATTCCCACTGTCTGTCAATAATGCCCTTCAGCACTCTGCATTCATTGGGCAAATGCCAGTCTCTATGCCTGAAAAATGGATATAAATCAGATATTAGGAACGGGAATACCCAAAAAAACGGTTGCAGAACATTTCATTCTTCCTGGGCATTCCATGTCTGACAAAACACTACACCAGGAGGATTTCACAGACAATTGCCAAAATGAAAAGGGAGAGAATAACCAGGTATCCAGGTACTATGTATCCCTAAGTACTGTATATTATAAGCAGTGAAACCAATATTGGAAATTCATATTCAAAATTATATTTACAACAACACCATGTGGTAAACAGTGAAAGTTATCTATTGACCATTCAAATACACACAACAAAATTACTCATTCAAATCCAGTGATATTCCAGGTTCTTCAAGCCTCTGTTATAGAAAACATGTAATTGTAACTAGAGGCTGGTGGAATAATTTTACAACTAATAGATTCTGTTGAATCTTCATCGTGAAGTTATTTCATCATGATGAATGGCTTGTCAGTGGCAGTCAGTAAGAGGCAATATTTCAGGTAACAACAGGTAGCAAGATGACTACCCCCAGAGTTTTTTTTAGCTGTTTCAACATCTGGGTCTTCCTCAGTTGACATAAACCAACATCTCAGCTTCAAAATTTTTAAAATACAGTTTCCAATTTCTCTTTCAATTTTTCTAAATACATAAAATTAACAATATGAAGTCCAACTTATCTTTATATAAAGGAAACAGTTATATTTACCATTGCTGATATAACAACCTTACCTCTCTCCTGGAATAAGCTCTGTCACATCTAATAAAATGAGTCTGTGCTGCATGCTGTTTCTGTAGGTGATATTATACAATCTTTTACTAATAGTGTTCAGGTGACACTTTCATGTAACAACTTCTCTTAAAGATACATACTGCTTTACTTCACATTCATACTACAACTCCCAAACCCTGAAACCCTGGAATTTGGCTGAATCTCAATATCATTAATGTACAATTAAATAATTCCTTAATTATACATTAAAGTGATATAAATACTCAACAAACTCAAGTACAAATACAGAATTCTGTGTAATAACAAAACTTTACAATTCTCATCAGTTCAATATTAACTGTTGATGAGCCACCCACAGAGGAAATGTAGTACAAATGTGGTATAAAGCACTTCCTACTCTGATAGAGTTCTACATGAAATGAAGCATTGTTTTTCTGGGGAAAGCATTAATATGTGCCACTTTCCACCAGCAATCTGAAGTGGTGGTATCCCAGTCTAAGCATCATCACTAAATTCTTCAGTGTTAACAGACTGGGTGTTAGGCTGATGAATACCAAGCAGTATAAGATTCTGCTTGGAGGAAGAATTTATGGAAGACACTTGTGGAATATGGAAGACCTATTTCCTCCACCTTGGGCAAAGCAGCTTTTTTTGAAGGTGGGCTTTGCCTGATTTTTCTGGCCTCTAGATTAGTTGTGAATGGGCATCTAGAGACCAGGGGAGGGCACGTATTATTTTTAATGGTTTTGCTATATCAAATATATTGTTACATATTATATATAAACACAGCTCATTTATGATATTATTGGGAGACAACAGCTCTTTGAAATGACAGCACTGGGCCAAATTAACATCAAAACATGTTCCTAAAGTGCAACTTTAAAACTGTCTCATTCATGGTCATTGGATCTGCAGCTAAAGTGGAATCCTCCTTTGCCTGTTGATCCTCTCTTTTAACTTTCCTGTGTTGTACCTTTAAAAATAATTAATCCCATGGATTCACGGGCTGGCTGTGTGAAAGTGTTTTTCTAAGTGTTGGGCCAAAATTAAAATAGGCCAAAATTCTTCATGCTGCAGATAGGTTTTGAGCAGCTCACTTTCCAAGTAAAGGTATAATGAATGAACTATTTTAATCATTAATTAATAATATCATTAACATTAATTCCATTCTCCTCCTCTTCTACCTGGCCCTCTCCTTGGGAGAAGGCAGAGTGACTTGGGAGAAGGCTTTTGTTTCTTGCTGTCCTTCGTTGGCACCCTGTTCTTCCCAGGAGAAAGCCTGCCGGAGGAGAAGCCTGAAGAAAGCCTGGCTGCGGAGGAGGCTCAAGGGGCAGGTGTTCGCTCTTCCTCCTCCTCCACAGTCCAGCCTTCTCTGGAGAAAACCTGGCAATGGAGGAGGCTTGGGCGGGTCGCCCTTCCTCCTTCTCTGCAAGGAACCTTGAAGTCCTCATGTGCTGCCAGAAATAGTTCGGCAGGCTGCAAGCAGCCCATGTGCCATATGTTGTACAGGGCTGTCCTAAGCCAACGATGGTCTCTCTTCTTACTCCGCTTCCACCCTGTTTCCTTACAAGCTAAAACTGTCTCCTGTTTCATTCTCCTTGTCTGAGTCCTTCAGGACAAATCTATCTTGCCTTAGTCATATTCTGCATGCTGTGAATCTCTCCAAATAGCTTAGGGCTGGGCCTGCTCTAAACACAAGAAGCAGCACAGCAGGAAGAGTCATATGACCAACAGAGTCCTCCTCCTTCCTCCTGTCTTCCAGTATCCCAAAGCAAGTAAGCCCAGCTAGAACAAACAGAACAACTTGAACTATTTCGAGTCATCTGTTAAAGTTACGTGTGGACTTTCACAATGTTTTTGGTCTATAGAATTTGGAATTAATTTTTCAAAGCTTTGCTTTCATGCTATCTTGAGCCCCAGTCTATGGGGAAAGATGTGTAATAAAATAGTTGGTTGTTTTCAGTGTAGCTTGACTCAATTTTTTTACATTTTCATAGTGGACAAACTGAGAATAGTGTGTATGAATATAGTTGGCCCTTTGTATCCCTGGGGGTTCTGTTCTGCATCACCTCCCCCTTACATGCCAAAATCCACAGGACCTCAAGTCTCATTGGTTTTAATGGAAGCACAGTAATGTGCACATGCCACCACTGGGGTGAATGGGGTGGGGCCATCCACGGATGCTCAAATCCCAGATGACAAGCCTGCAGTTGGTGTGGCTCGATTGTATTATAACCATTTCGCTTTTCTGTAATAAGATAGGGAAAAAAATTGTGATGTGTGTGATGAGACTTACGAATTCTTAATTGTGGTTTTAAAATGTGAACCAAAAATGATGTGTGATATGTTCTTTAGTTACTCCCAGAGTCAGTCTGTCTTTCCATTTAGCAATCTCAAATGTTGCAATATGTCTTTGATGTTTTATTTCTTTTAAAATGTGTACCAGCTTTATTTAACATCTCAATTATGGGGAAAGTCCAACTTCTGCAAGTTACTAAAGAGAGATACGACAGCTAATAGGTTGTCTATTTACAACCATGATTGATACTTGGATGCACAGATCTTAAATAGTACAACTTGTTGGTCAACCTCTAGCTGCAGTAAACAATATGTTAGACAATTGCCTCTAGCAGTGCAGGTTCCAATTTATGCACAGTTCTTCTAAACTAGGGGTGGGCAAAATTTGGCCTCTCAGGTATTGTTGACCCTTATGCCCCAGCATTCCTCATTGCAGGCTAAGACTCATAGGAATTGCAGTTTAACAAAGTGGAGAGTTATGGTTTGCTCTCCCCCCTTTAAAAAAATCTGTGTAACTATTCACCCTTTTTAGGTGAAAGAGCCAAATCCCATTGGGTTTGTTGATTAGATGGAGTTAGTGTGTTGGGAGAGATCTGGATTACAATCATTTGGCGATCTTGGAGTCTTGCTGCACGTTCTCTGTGGAACCTTTCTCAGAAGATTGTTGAAAAAGATAGGATAATTCCATGAACAGTGATTTGAGTATCTAATTTTAGATCAAGGCTAACTAGATCAAGGCTAGCTTGGACTGTGGATTCATTTGAACATATAGGAGTGAGGAAAGTTGAGTTAATAGTAGTAGTTGTGTCTGGATTCATTCTTTACTGTGGACTTCCTATAGGCATCCTGTCAGCCACTGTGTGAACAGAATGTAGAATGAGATAGGCTTTTGGTCTTGTCTTATGTACTGCTATTTTAAAGCCTTCAGTCTGTTTGGCAAAAGAATTTGAACTGTTTTCAGAAGTTGTCCTTGCTGTTCGAAACTTCCTTCTTTCTCTTTTATCTGAGTTTTAAAACTATAATTTCTTTAAAAATGTTTCTTGGCCAGTCTCTCCTTGAATGTTTTTGTTTGTTTCAAACTCAAATTTAATGGTACTCCTATTGATTCCATATTCTTTTCCCCCCCTGTAGGTCTAGAGAGCTGAAGAGTATACCTGTTTCTAAAAGTGGTAAGCTCTCTTCCTTGTTTCTTTGTTGCAATGAATTCATAAGAAAGTAAATTATTCAATATGTATATTTTGTCTAGGTGACATCCATGTAGCAGACAGTAAGGATTTCTTTTATGAAATGTTGATTTCTGAATGTAGTGTTTTTAGAAATGGGGCTTAAGATGCCAGTTAGCGTCCTGTCAAATTCATGTTAAATTTAACAAAAGCAGGGTAGGTACAGTATTCTTTAATTTAGGCTTTTATTTGATTTATGTGCCCATTCAAGCTAGCTTTAAAATAATACATTAATCATGTCATGCACGTTAGATGAAGTAATGCTTTCAGTTCCTCATTAAATGTCATAAGCTTTGTAGAAAATACACTAATACCGTATTAGGTAACTTTACATACACTGTATATATATTCTTAAATAATATGTTCTCATTTGTGTAATTAATAGAGCATTTGCAAGAAGTACAGCTTTGCACATTTACTAAGAGACATATTGCACTGTACTTGTTAAGACTTGCTTTCAGATAAATATGTAGTTCTTACCTGTGAATCTTGTAGAACAGTTATGCTGCCAGGGATCACTCTGGTGGGCAAAATTGGGGTAAAAGGCAAGGGTCATGATAGGTTGTTTTAAACTGGATTTTCCTAGTTTCCTTTGTCCTTATGATAACAATAAAATGTTTTACAGCTGTTGTTTAAGAAAAGAAGATTTCCTGTACTCTGAAGCAAGTCTCCAAAGGTGGTGGGGATTTAGTATCCTGGACAGTTTAAGAAAGTGGAGAAGTTAGAGAATGGAGTTGCAGACTCTACAGGAGGCTCTGAAAGTGGAAATTCAGGTTCACCAGGTAAATTGCATTCTCTGCCTTGTATGTCTTACTTGTAAAACTTAGTAAAAGTGATTGTGGGATGTCTGGAGGACCTGCTGAGAAATAATAGTTTATTAAATTATGACATACTTGTAAAAATCTACAGTGTGATATTCAGCTAGTTTTATTTATTGAATCATAGCCCATCATTGGAATCAGAATAGATTTCTATAGCATGTATATTTTAGTCTTCATTGACTTAACAGTTGGGTAATTTAAATAAAAGCCAAGGGTATAAAAGAGAGGATTTTTTTTTAAAAAAAAAAATACAATTTATAAAAATCTGAGTTGTATCCATTGTGTTAGTATGTCCTAGGCTCATCATCACATACATTTGCCTACTAGCTGAGTTTTCAATCTTTATCCCAACTTTCACAGACATAACAAATACACAGTATACAGTGGACCCTTGGTATCCACTGGGGTTTTGTTCCAGGACCCTCCATGGATACCAAAAATTGTGAATGTTCAAGTCCCATTAATTATAATTGATGGTAAAATGGTGCCCCTTAAATAAAATGGCAAAATAAAGCTTTGCTATTTGGATTTTTTGTATCTATCTATCTATCTATCTATCCATCCATGGATAAAGAATCCATGGGTAAGAAGGGCTGACTGTATATGAAACAAAGAGAACCTCCAAGGCAATAGCAACAGGTCTTATAGGTATTTACTCTCTTAAGATCATAAATTCTGCCTCAGGAATCTGAGTTGATAATCTCCAAATTTTATTTTACTTGCACAAAGTTAAAGAGAGCGGAAAAGAAATAAGTGTCCTAAAATGTGGGCCACAACATTTGCTGAAATGTTTTAAACATGAGGTTTACAATCTTAAGTTTGAAAATGATACACATAAATATGATACACAATGCTCATAGCTAAATAGTAATTTTAAAAATCAAAACCTTATTTTTTTCCAATTTCAAAGCCTTAAGGTTATCTCTCAGTCTTGTCTGAAACCCAAAGGGAATGGAGGTTACTTCTGGTTTTCTAAGGGCCTTTGCAGACTTCTAGAAATAGTGCAAATTGAGTCCAATTTAAGGGTTAGGGTTAGGGAATCATGGGAACTGTATTTTATTGTGGCACCAGAGCTCTCTAACAGAGAAGACTCAATGTCTCAGAAAAAAAATACAATTCCCATGATTCCCTAGCACTGAGCCAGGGCAGTTAAAGTGGACTCAATTTGCACTATTTCTGGCAGTCTGCAAAGGCCCTAAATCTATTATTTGGGTACTAAATTAGTTCTGAAGGAGATAAGAATTAAGTGGGGACGTGGAGGTTTTGTGAGTCATGATTCTTCATGTGTGGCTAGGTGTTCTAGGGGCTATACCATGCTTGGCTCCTGGCCTGTGGAGTTCCCAGCCCTGCTGTAGTCTGTAGGGATTTCAGCTCCCAATTTTTTTGCTGCCATCTACCTGAGTATAGATTATAATGAACCGTGACCTTTCAAGATCCTGCCAAATTACTACAGACTCAGTTTAGTCATACTGGCTTCTAGGCAGAGTTCAGGCTTAATTGCTATTGTTGTTACTGCCCTCGAGTTGATCTCGACTCATGGCAACCCTGTGGATGAGACATCTCCAAGACCTTCTGTCCTCCACTGCTCTGCTTAATTCCTGCAATCCCATACCCGTGACCTCCTTAATAGAGTCCATCCATCTAGCACAGGGATAGGCAACCTTTCCCCTTTAAGGGCTGAGGGACTTCAGCTCCCAGAAGCCTCAGCCATGTTGTCCAATAGTCCCATGTTGGCCAATAGCTCCTGGGATTCTGGGAGCTGAAGTCCCTCGGCCCTTAAAGGGGAAAGGTTGCCTACCCCTGATCTAGCATGTGGCCTTCCTCTCTTCCTACTTCTTTCCACCTTCCCCAGCAGCATTGTTTTTTCCAAAGAGTCCTCCCTTTTCATGATGTGTCCAAAGTGCAACCTCAGTTTGGTCATCTTGGCTTCCAGGGAGCTTTCCAGCTTGATCTGCTCCAGGACTCACTTGTTTGTCCTTTTGGCTGTCCATGGGATCCTCAGCACTCTTCTCCAGCACCACATCTCAAATTAATTGATTTTCTTCCTATCATCTTTCTTAACTGCCCAGCTCTCACGTCCATACATGGTAATAGGGAATACGATGGCTTGTATGATTCTGACTTTTGTGCTGAGTTATATATCTTTGCATTTTAGAATCTTTTCTAGTTCTTTCATAGCCACCCTTCCCATTCTTAAACTTCTTCTGATTGCCTGACTGCAGTCCCCATTTCTATCAATGTTTGATCCCAGGTATGGGAATTCTTTTACTATTTCTATTTCTTCATTGTTTAGGTTGAACTTGTGAAGGTCCTCGATGGTCATTATTTTTTGGGTTTTTTATGTTCAACATTAAACCTGTCTTTGCACTTTTTCTTTGATTTTCCTTAGTAGGTGTCCAGGTCTGTGGGTTTTCTGCTAGTACTATGGTGTCATCTGCATATCTTAGATTGTTGATCTTCCTTCTTCCTATTTTCAGTCCTTCTTCTGTGTCCAAGCCTGGTTTTCTTACAATATGTTTTACATACAAGTTGAACAGATAGGGTGAAAGGATACAGCCTTGTCTGACCCTTTTGACAATTGGGAACCATTCTGTTTTCCAATATTTCTATAGATAATTTGCTATAGGACCCATTTATTTGTCTTTTTTTAGCAGTCCACACTATCTGCAGAACTCTTCCCCAGTACCACATTTCAGATGAGTTGATTCTCTTTCCTATCCACTTTCTTCACTGTCACAACCACACGTAGAAATGGGAAATACAATGGCACAGATAATCCTAATCCTAAATATTCAATTATCTATCTTTATACTTAAGGGTCTTGTTTAGTTCTTTTATGCTTGCCCTGTCAAGTCCTAGTATTCTTTTGATTTTTTTGACTGCAATCTCCATCCTGATTAATGATTGAGCCTAGGTATGGATAATCTTAAACTATTTCAATGTCTTCATCATCTGCTTTAAATGTATGTAAATCATCCGTGGTTATTACATTTTTTGTACTATTCAAAAATTTGTACTATTTGTACTACTTTTGAACTTTCTTTCTTAACTTTCTTTAGTAATTGTTCAAAGCCTTTGCTATTTTCCGCTAGTAGTATGGTGTCGTCTGCATATCTTAAATTGTTTTATGTTCTTTTCTTCCAATTTCATGCCTCCTTCCTCCAAATTTAATCCTGTTTTACATATGGTACTTTCAGCATGCAAGTTGTCAATTGGAAACCATTCTGTTTCTCCGTATTTTGTCTTAACAGTAGCCTCTTGTCCAGAGTACTGGCACACCCATTTAATGACAAATCCATAGTTTTTCATGAACTACACAATTGAAAGTTTTGCTCTTTCTATAAAGCACAAATCCTTTGGTGTGCTTCATTATCCAACATATTTGTGCAATTTGATTCCTAGTGCCTTTTCCCTTCCTGAACCCAGTTTGGTCATCTGGCATTTCTTGCTTCATATATGATAAAAGTCTTTGTTGTGGAATTTTGAGCATCACTTTGCTTGCATGGGAAATTAACACAATTGTTCTGTGCTTACTGCAATCCCTAGTGCCCCCTTTCTTGGGGATTGGAATGTATATTAAGCATTTCCAATTTGTGGGTTATTGTTTTGTTTTCCATGTTTGTTGACAGATTTTAGTTAGAACTAGGAGCCTTGGTGGCACAGTGGTTAAATGCCTGTACTGCAGCTACTCACTCACAAACCGCAAGGTCGCGAGTTCAGTACCAGCCAAAGGCTCAAGCTTGACTCAGGCTTGCATCCTTCTGAGGTCGCTAAAATGAGTAGCCAGCTTGTTGGGGGCAATTAGCTTACACATTGTAAACTACTTAGGGAGTACTTAAGTGCACTGATAAGTGGTATAGAAATGTACTTGCTATTGTTAACTAGAGTAAATTCTGCCTCTGTAGATTGAAGTACCTTATATACTTGTGTACAAGTGAACTTCATGTATAAGTTAAGGGAAAGTTTAAGGGCCAAAATCATGGACTTTTGATATGATCCATGGATACATTGAGGGTAAAACTTAGGGGAGGAGAAGGTTTTAACATCATATTGAGAGGCAAGGAAGTGGAGGGAAATGGGGTGTTTGGTGGTCAGAGAGATCTGGAGGAGAAGGAGGAGAAGGAGGAGAGAAGGTTTTAACATTGGATTGAGAAGGAAATCACCACACACATACACACTGTCGTACTCCTGCCTCGGCAGCTCTTTCAGAAATCACTGCCATAGCAGGGAGAGGTGGTATCAGGGCTGCTTTTTAAAGGGCCTTTCTAAGCAGTATTACTGTTTGTTGTTTTTGTTGTTGTTAATGGGCCTCCAGTTGATCTGGATCCATGGCAATTGTATTGGCCTATTTATAAGTCGACCCTAGATTTTAGAGTCAATTTTTGGGCATAAATTTTTCAATTTATAGTCGAGCATATATAGTAGCTCTATAAGAAACTGGATTTAAATCAGGCTCTTTTGCCATTTCCTTGAGATAATATTTGTGAGAGGGTTGGCTGGGGGTGGGTCTGTTCATTATGTTCATAATGTTCATTCTTATTGTATTATTTTATTTTTATGCTTGTAACCCACCTTGATTCCCTTTGGAAATAGGAGGGCAAGAAATAAATCATATTATTATTATTATTGGCATCCTATTTGTTCCTGTTGATTTGTTTCTCCCAAGTGGTTTAAGTGCAGCTTCAATTTCACTTTCTAAAATTGTAGGTTCATCTTCAAATGGTTCTTCTTTGAACGAATCTGTCATCCTTTCATTTCTTTTGTATAGTTGTTCAGTGAATTATTGCTATCTTCTTCTTATTTCTGATTGGTCATGTAGTGTGTTGTTTTGCTGGGCATAAATTATGCCCACTCTTGGTTTCAGTTTCCCTTTAATTTCTCAGATCTTGTGGAAGAGGTCTCTTAATTCTTCCTTTTTTATTGACACCTTTCATTTCTTTTATGTAGTTGTTCAGTGAAATATTGCTATCTTCTTATTTCTGACTGGTCATGTAGTGTGTTGTTTTGCTGGTCATAAATCATGCCCACTCTTGGTTTCAATTTCCCTTTAATTTCTCAGATCTTGTGGAAAAGGTCTCTAGTTCTCCCTCTTTTGTTGACACCTTCTATTTCTCTGCATTGATTATTATAGTACTTCTCATTTCTGCACACAAGTCACTGAACCCTGAATTTAGTTTTCTGACTGTATTTCTATCCTTTTTTACTTTTGCTTCTTGCCTCTCCTTAACTGCTTGAAGAGTTTCATCTGTTATCCACTGAGGCTTCATTTTCTTTGTGGCTACTTATTGTCTTTTTGCATTCCTCTCTGACAGTGTCTCTGGCTTCAATCCAGAGTTCATCTGGTTCCCAGTCAATTAGACTTAATAGTGCAAAGCTATTTTTCACATTTGGTTGTATTTTGACATGATGGTTGGTTTAATGTTCTTCTTTAGCTTTACTCTAACTTTAGCTATTAGTAGTTAGTTCATGGTCTGTGCCACAATATGCTTCTGGTCTTGTTTTTGCAGAGAGAATATATGTTCTCCGTCTTCTGACAATTATGTAGTCAATTTGATTTCTACGTTGGCTGGCAAGTGATATCCATGTATACAGTTGCTTCTTGTGTTGTTTGAAGACTGTATTTGCAACGAACAAACTGTTGGCTTTGGAGAAATCAATCAATCAGTTTCCTGCTTTATTTCTTCATCCTAGGCCAAAGTTTTCTACAATCTTTGATTCTGCTCATTTTCCTGATTTTGCATTCCAGTCATTCATTTCTGATTAACAAGAAGTCCTTTTTTGGGGGAGGGGGTTTCTAATCAATTTTCTCCTGGACTCCTGCATAGAAACTGTCAATTTCTTCTTTTTCTCCCTCTGTAGTTGGAGCACAAACTTCAATTATGGTTATATTGATGGGTTTTCCTTGAGGTCTTATTAACATAATTCAGTCACTCATTACATTGGGATGAGTGACTTTGCCTTTGCCTTTGCAGACTGCCAGAAACAGTGCAAATTGAGTCCACTTTAACTGCCCTGACTCAGTGCTAGGGAATCATGGGAACTGTAGTTTATTGTGGCACCAGAGCTGTCTGACAGAGAAGGCTCAATGTCTCAGAAAAAAACACTACAATTCCCATGATTCCCTAGCACTGAGCCAGGACAGTGAAAGTAGACTCAGTTTGCACTATTTCTGGCAGCCTGCAAAGGCCCTAAATCCCTTGAATACTTTTACTGCATTTTTCCTCCTACAAATCCCACCCCATTTCTTCTTATGCTTTCATTTACTGAGTGAACTACATGGACCCACAAAAAATCATGGATGCTGGCTGTGAAAGCCTTTGACTTCGCAGCTTCTCCTATTAATCAGCGATGTCAGACCCAGATCTCAAATTAATCTTGCTAAATATTAACAGAAAGATAATTGAAACAATTGATGACCCATTTTTGAAGACTACTTTGATTATGTGGAGCATATGGAGAAAACAGTTATTCCCACAAACTTCTCCTCTGCTACCTGTTATCATATATCCTTTATTTTTTCATGAAGACAAAAAAGCTCAGTTTAGGGATTGGGCAAAAGCAAGCTATGTAGGTTATTAGATTCCCCCGCCCCCAATAAATTCCTAACTAGGAAATAAATACTAGAAAACTTTCCAGTCTGTACAGGGCTATGGTTTCAAATTCATTGCATGTTAATTTTTTTTATTTTTTAAAAGAAATCAGAAAGTAACCAATAGTTATTTCCTAGTAGAGTAACTCTAAGCTGTATGGCTTAAAACTTCAATGGGAACATGATCAGGAATACACCATCATAAATGGTGACTGGAATAGAGTTTGGAAATCAAAACCTTGTAATCAGTTTCTCCTCATTCTAGGGAAACAATATTTCTTTATAAGTGGTATATTATACCAGTGAAGAGATCACAAATGACCAAAAAAACACACACATTTTTGTAGTGCTGGAGGGAGTGTGACTTATTGGGAAGCTACATACATACATGGTGAGATTGTATAGTTGTCTCAACGTTCTGGAGGGAAATCTTTCAAGAAATATGTAACATTGCCATCCAACAGGGTCCATTTGTTTCAGACTTAGCACTATTGAACATTTTATCTGCTCAGTTATCACATAAGAATCTAATTAATTTTTTAATTGTATCCGTTAAGAAAGTTAATAGCACAGCAGTGGAAATCAGGAAATCCACTAAATATCATTTAATGATATGTAAGAATATGGGGCTTAGCTCTATCAGAAAAACTAACACAAGGAGTCAAGAAAGTGAGCGAAGATGCACATAACTTCACAGAATCTTGGTTCACTTTTATTTCCTATGCTAATCAATCAACAGATGCAAAAAGACAAGCCCTGATCACTCATGATCATATATGGAATTATGTGTTCGGTTGAAATAGCCATTAACTCTGGAGGCTGATATATACAGTACATTGTATGAATGTTTTTTTGCAGTGGTGTTAATTTGTAAACTTTGTTTATTTCATAAATTGTATTTCATATCTATTTTTTAAGTAAAAGGGGGGGGGGGGAAGAAAAGATTTTCTTCTGCAGAGGCAATCAACCAATTAGAATAGTTTGCCCCCAGATGCTGATGGTGCAGATACCTTCTTGAGTGTCTTTAAGGATACTTTATTTAGCATGACTGGAACTCCTTTTTGAAGTTCTGTTGCTCTTTGGGATGCAGAGAAGACTGAGGCGGTTGATGTGATTGCTGATCTTATTATTTGGGTGCTAACATTAGTCAAGCTTTATTAGTCAGCAGCCAGTAGTTGTTGTTTTTTCTCTTGAAGGTGGTAGTGATTTTTGTAATTTCTTTGCAAGTTGCTCACCTTTGGGGACAAGGTGCTCATTTCATTGGTGGCTATGCAACTCTGGATGTTCTTTTGAATCTAGCCTCTGCCCTGGTTTTGGTAATGAAATGGCTTTAGCTGCCCTGAGCTATGATTGGAGAAAGACAGGTGGACTGTGTTTCTGCTTATTTACCTAGATTTCTTAGCACTTTTTGATACCATTAACTATGGCATTATCTTGGATCAAAATGCTGGGGCTCGGGACACTGTGTTTTAGTGTTCTATTCAGATCAGGATAGCTGTTTCCACAAGGTGGTGCTACGGTGCTATTACTTTGTCCTATTGCACCTTTTGTCATTCTGTGGAGCTCTATTGTAATGCCTGTGTTTTTAAGGTTTCAGTGAAATATCTGAGTTCATCCAAGGATTTAGGGTGAGTTGTAATCAGTACCTCAGTATTTATTTCTATTTTCCTTTTTATCTGATTTGAGTGAGGCTGAGTATGTGAGAATCAGTGTCTGTTATAGAAAAAGGATTGGATCAGGTCCGGTTCGCTAAAGATCAAGACAAGACAGAGATTCTGATAGTAAGTGGTGCAGCAACATCTTACACTAGCTGAGGCTAGCATATTTGCTGTGACATGGGATTGATCAGTCTGTCTAGTTTAGTTCTACAACATTGGAACTTTTTGAAGCACATGTTTGTTTCATCCTGTTTCTATATCAGTTTGTGATTTTTTCTTTAAAACACCTAGACAAAATTCATATAAAATTGTTGGAATGTAACATAAATTAGAAGAAATTTATAGAAAAAATCTATATGTTAGGTGAACATTCAGGAACAACATCCAGGAAGTACTGTACAAACTGTGCTTTATTGTTGTTGGTATGCCAGATGAGAAGTTGTATGTGGTTGCAGAAAAGGTATGGATGGATGCCTGTCTCAAAAAATGGGCTAGAAGACCTATAAAAGCAGCTTGGGGCTACTTTTGTGAAAATTTTTGCAGCTCTGAAAGTAATGAACCAATTTGAATATACAGTTGTCCCTCCTGATTCGCAGGGGATCCGTTCCGGACTCCATGTCCTGCAAATCAGGAAAAACGTAAACATTCAAGTCCCATTGAATAAAATGGTGGCACGCCCCCACGTGCACCATTTTGTCTCTCCTAGCTTCCCAGCCACGGAAATTTAAGACCGCAAATGAGAGGTCAGCGAATCCGGAGGGACGACTATACTTGAAACCAAAGGGAAGATAAGTTACTGTGCTACCATATATATTATACCGGTGGAAATTATTGCCATATCAAATGTATTATAAAGTGGACATTCTTGAGCAAGTGCTATAACGGTGTGAGCAGCCAAAATTTACCTTGGGGCTGCTATATCAATTCTGTCATCCTGTACAAACCTAGCTATAGTTGTTAGCCAATTAATTTCTTATAAATGTGTAGAATGTTGAAAGACTTTTTGTTTAAAAATGTATTGCTGAAAAAGAGCATTATAAAAAGTACAAGACAAAAGTGCATGCTATAAATAAATGTAAATAAATGGACATACAAGAATATGAACTGTCTATAATCATGTGCAGTAATGTGAATGTACACAGATAAGACAACTTCTGAATTTAGACTGGTTGAATTCTCTTTTTACGTATGTTTCACCACAAAGTTTTCAGCAGTGAACTCATAATGGAGCTTGGTGCTATACCGTCTAGACTGGGTGTATTCTGGTGCCACTCCCTAGTCTTTCCTGATTGCCTCCCAATTTTCTTGAAAATGTCTGGTGAAAAATGCCCTCATGAAGTGGCAGTTTTACTCATAACACTGCTGACCACCAGCCCCTCCATTCTGATTTTTTTACAAGGAAGATGATTCATTCTGATTTTTTTTACAAGGAAGATGATTTCTGGTCACTTTTGGGATTTACTTTCACCTAAAAATCTGAAGATGCAGCATGGTAAAAACTGCCCTCTGTTGAAGTTGCCCAATCCCACTCTAGACATTTCATGTCTGCTAAGTGTATCAGGTACACCTAGCTTAGTATTTAAAAAGTCACAAGATTTAGTTGGTGCTTTCTAGTGAGGGAGGTCAAACCAATAGTTTGTATGATCATAGATTGGAAACCAGTTGTTATCCCTTGCTACTATCTGATGTTAGTTACATTCCCAGTCAGTGGAGCAGGAGCCATCCATTTCCAATCACTGCACAGATCATGATCATGTGTAATTTTTGAAGAGTATTTCCTATTGGATATTATTCTCCTTCTAAGTATTTCTCCTTGCCTGAACCAAAAAAGGGCATATATTGTTAAGGAAAAAGCAACATGGGATATACAGTAATAGAAATAAAAATATGTATGTGAATGTCAAAGTGACTAAGCAGGAGCAATCAGGAAGACACACAGGTGAAAAAGATAATATAATTAAGAAGCCTTGAGAGCCAAGGACAAAGTTATAGAAGGTATATTGAGAACACCTGTGATAGATTGCAAACACCTGAGACTCATTAAGTGGTCAAGGTAAAGTGATGAAACACTTGGGTTGGTCTTAGGTATAGGATGATCTATGTGGACCAATCAAGATGTATGTACACACCCACTGGGTGGAAACTGACTGGTGGGTGGTGTCTAACAATGGCTATAAATTGCAATGTTTGCTAATGTACATTGTGGAGTAGTTTGGTGTATTGTGGAGTAGTGTTGGAGATATTGTGAAGTGTAGAGATTGTGATTTGTAGGGCATATAGTATTTGTGTATATAGTAGAATAAAGTAGATCTTTTATATAAGACTACTGAGTTGTCTGGTGTCTTGAGGGAAGATACAAGAGCCAGAAGAATCCTGGAGAAGTTTGGAGACATCTCAAGAAGAAGAGTGAGAAGGCTTGGAGAGTTTGTCAGGGTCTTCAGCCTATTCTCTGAAACTCTGCTGCTTGGGAAAGAAGCATCAACCACTGATCAAAGCTGGTCAGCTCTGCTGCATAACAAGGTGGAGAGTTAGAGCCAGAGGTGAAGAGCTACAACTCCCATCATCCCTGACAAGGGTTATGGGCCCAGATACTAGAGCAACCAGCATCCACAGAAGCTGAAAGTTCCAGAGAGTGGAAGAAAGTTTTGTGGAGCTTTGTGAGTAAATCATTTTGTGTTTTGTCTGCTGTGCATACTCAGAGGGACTGTGTCAAATTGAGTCACTGCACAAATTAAGATGGAGATACTAAAGTTTAGTAAATTAAATAGAAGCAACTACTCTACCTGGAAAATATATGCCCAATCTCTACTCATAAAGGAGTCTCTGTGGTCGACAGTTGAAACAGGGCTGGCAGCTGATGCTAATGTAGCCTCTCAAGAAAGAGACGCTAAAGCAAAAGCATGTCTTTATCTCATGCTAGAAGAAGACTTGATTAACGACGTAAGAGATAAAGTGTCCGCCAAGGATGTGTGGGATACTTTGCAGAGATTACACACACCTTCAACTGCGTTTGCAAAAATGCTTTGGTCTAAAAGAATTTACAGACAAAAGATGACGAAAGGACAGTGTGTGATAGAACATTTAAAAACAATGCAAGATTTATTTGTGCAAGCTGAACTGAGAGGAGTGGAAATTAGCAAAGAGCAGCAGTGTTACATTTTACTGGAATCGCTAGATTCTTCTTGGGACAACATTACAAATAGCTTGCAAAATTTGCCAGAAGCTGAGCTGAACAGAGACTTAATTGTTGCCAGAATATTGGAAGAAAACTTGAGAAGAAAGTCTGAGCAGGGTGACTCAGCAAGTTTAAGGACTGTGCCAAAACAACAAACAACGCCTGAACTACGAAAGCAGGAAGAAGCAGCTTCTACAAGGGAGCAACGGAGGTGTTTTTATTGTAAAAAGATTGGTCATCTACAGAGACAATGTAAACAATTTGCTGCTGAGAAAAGCAAGCAAAAGGAGAGCAGATGGCAGCAACAGCAGTATCAAAAACAGTCCAAACCTCCATTTTTGAAGGACAGTGGTAACAAAAAGGGGTTTGCAACCATGATTAAGGAAAAACAAAATACTAATTGTAAATGGTTGATTGACTCAGGAGCATCATCTTCAATGTGTAACAATATTAATTTGATAAGTAATAGAAAATCAGCTAATGTAAATACTGTAGTTTTAGCTGATGGGAAAGAGCTCAGTACTGTAAATCAAATGGGTACAGTTTTCATTCCAGGGCTAAAGGAAAACTTTAATGATGTGTTACATGTAAAGGAGTTAGAAAATAATTTGTTATCAGTGAGCAGGTTAACAGACAGAGATTACACAGTTATATTTGAAAAGAACATGTGTAAGATAAAACTGAATGGGGAATTGCGAGGCATAGGCTTGAAAAAGGATAAACTTTACTATTTGGAAGACAATATTGATAGCTACAGTGTTGAAAATGCTAATAACATAGACAATAGTCCAATTCACAAAGACTGTATACATGAACTCCATAGAAAATTTGGTCATGCTAGTTTCAAATGTTTAAAGAAGTTAATCAGTATGTGTCCAGATTTAAAAGTTGCTGAATGCAAAAATCACTTAGATTGTACTGTATGCAATCAGGTAAAGGTCCGAGCTTTTCCAGTAGCCAAGAAAACGAAAAGAATTGCTCAAAGACCATTTCAGTTTGCACATGCAGACGTGGCCCAAGCTAATTGTTTATCTTTAGGGGGAAGCAAATATTACCTAGTAATTGTTGATAGGTTTACAAGGTTTGCATTTGTAAGAATATTGAAAAACAAATCTGACGCTGGGCAAAGTTTAAAAGCATGGGTGAGAATGGTGGAAAGACAATTTGATATTAGAGTAGGCACCATTGTTACTGACCGAGGAGGAGAATTTCTAAGTAATCAATTGTTTCATTGGTTTCAAAAGGTGGGAATAAGGCATGAAACTACTAATCCCGCTTGTCCTAACGAAGATGGTTTAGCGGAGAAAAAAATACAAGATATAAAAAGAATAACTGCTTGTTTGATGGCAGATGCAGAGGTAAAAGATAGTTTCTGGGCAGAAGCAACTTTGACAGCAGTACATATTAGTAACAGACTGTATCATTCAGAAATTGAAGACATTCCCTACAGGGTATTGTATGGGAGAGTGCCAAATTACAAGTATTTGAGAGTCTTTGGACAATTTGCTTATGTTTACATACCAGCTTGTTTCAGGAAGAAAGGAGAGCCCAAAAGTAAAAAGCTTAGGTTTTTGGGTTATTCTGGAAATAGCTACAAGTTTCATTTAGGTGGAAAAGAAGTGCAGTATTCTAGGTCTGCAAATTTCGAGAGACATGCTGGTTGGGACAAACTGCATGCAAATAAAGAAGTTTTCTTGAGGTTAGGAAGTTCAAATGAGCCAGAAACACAAACTGAACCAACTCCAGGAAACGGAGGGGTTTCAGTTAAGCCAGAAGCATCCACTAGCAGCAGTGATAGTTCTTCAGATAATGAGACACAATCGAGACCTATTACTACTAGAATGACTGAGGACAAGAGATTTAGCCATAGAACTATAACTCCCAGCACAGAAAGTGAGGATGAAAGAGGCAGATCAGCAGAGTTTATTCCCAGACGTAGTCACAGAGATAGAAAGCCTCCAGATAGGTTTGTTGTGACAAATGCAAGAGCTTGTTTAGCAGTGGAAGAGCCTGAAAGTTTTGAAGAGTTGGAAAGTTTGTCTAGAGAAGAACAGGAAAGATGGATTGATGCAATGGATGATGAGTTTGGTTGTCTGGTAAATAAAGATGTTTTTGAAGTTGTTGACAGACCCAAAGACAAGAAAGTAATTGGTTGTAAGTGGGTGTACAAAAAGAAAGAAATGCCAGATGGAAGTATTAAGTATAAAGCTAGGTTAGTAGCTAAGGGTTTTGCACAACAGCAGTATGAGAACTATGATAAGACATATTCTCCAACTGCAAAGATAGAAAGTCTGAGAATGGTTCTAGCTGTAGCAGCAAAAAGAAATTTAGTTGTAGAACATTTTGATTTTGAAACAGCCTACTTGAATGCTAGTTTAGATGAAGAGATATTTATGGAGCAGCCACAAGGTTTTGAAGAAAATAGTAGTCAGAAAGTTTATAAATTGAAAAAAGCATTGTATGGATTAAAACAAAGTGCCAGAGCATGGAATTTGTGCATTAATGACGAGTTAGTTAAGCTAGGATACAAAAGGAGCATTGCAGATGCTTGTGTCTATACAAAAGGAGACATAGTGTTAGTGATTTATGTAGACGATTTATGCGTGGCAGCAAAGTCAAAACAGGAAATTGAATCAGTAAAAAGAGAATTGTCTGAAAAGTTTGTTTTAAAAGATCTAGGTTTATTAAAGTCTTATTTAGGTATTGTTGTTGAATGGACAGAAGAAGGACATTGTTTGTTAAGTCAGAGAAAGAAAATTGAAAGTTTGATTGAAAAGTGTGGATTACAAAATGCTAAAATAGTAAGAGCTCCAATGACAACTGGTTTTGTATCTGAAAAAACAACTAGAGATTTTGAAGACAAGACTTTATTCAGGAGTATAATAGGATCTTTACAATTCATATCTTGCCACACCAGACCAGACATTTTGTATGCTGTAAATGTATTGTCCAGAAGAGTTAATGATCCAAAAATTGAAGACTGGACAGCAGTAAAACACTTATTGAGATATTTGAAAGGAACTCTAGATAAGAAATTGATAATTAGAAACAGTCATTCAGATTTAGATTGCTATGTAGACAGTTCTTTTGCATCAGAATTAGGAGACAAGAAGTCAGTTACAGGAATAATAATCAAGTACAGTGAAAGTCCAATAGTCTGGAGAAGTAGGAAACAAACAAATGTAGCGATAAGTACGACGGAAGCAGAATTCGCAGCTTTAAATGAGATAGTAAATGAGGTACAGTGGGTTGAGCAGTTATTGAATGATTTAAATGAAAGTTACAAGATACCAGTAGAAATTCTGGAAGATTCACAGTCATGCATAGCAATGGCTGAAACTGAAAGTTTGAAGAACAGAACAAAATATGTTGGAGTAAGATATCAAAATGTGCGAGACATGGTTCAGAAGGGTAAAATAGAATTGAGATATATAGAAACACAACACAACATAGCAGATTTGTTCACAAAAGCATTGACGGCGGAAAAACATGAAAGACTGACACAAATGGTTGGAATGACATTGTAAGACACATACAATATTTTATTTCGGAGGGGATTGTTAAGGAAAAAGCAACATGGGATATACAGTAATAGAAATAAAAATATGTATGTGAATGTCAAAGTGACTAAGCAGGAGCAATCAGGAAGACACACAGGTGAAAAAGATAATATAATTAAGAAGCCTTGAGAGCCAAGGACAAAGTTATAGAAGGTATATTGAGAACACCTGTGATAGATTGCAAACACCTGAGACTCATTAAGTGGTCAAGGTAAAGTGATGAAACACTTGGGTTGGTCTTAGGTATGGGATGATCTATGTGGACCAATCAAGATGTATGTACACACCCACTGGGTGGAAACTGACTGGTGGGTGGTGTCTAACAATGGCTATAAATTGCAATGTTTGCTAATGTACAGTGTGGAGTAGTTTGGTGTATTGTGGAGTAGTGTTGGAGATATTGTGAAGTGTAGAGATTGTGATTTGTAGGGCATATAGTATTTGTGTATATAGTAGAATAAAGTAGATCTTTTATATAAGACTACTGAGTTGTCTGGTGTCTTGAGGGAAGATACAAGAGCCAGAAGAATCCTGGAGAAGTTTGGAGACATCTCAAGAAGAAGAGTGAGAAGGCTTGGAGAGTTTGTCAGGGTCTTCAGCCTATTCTCTGAAACTCTGCTGCTTGGGAAAGAAGCATCAACCACTGATCAAAGCTGGTCAGCTCTGCTGCATAACAAGGTGGAGAGTTAGAGCCAGAGGTGAAGAGCTACAACTCCCATCATCCCTGACATATACTTGCTCCTCTGCTTTCTCTTGGCTTTACTTGTTTTTCTCCATCTTCCCTGCTATTTTCCTTCTGTCTGCTTTGCTTTTTTAAAAAAGCCCTGTTTTCGCAGTTTTTTCTCCTTCCCTTCTTGTTGCATCTTTCCTTCCTTCCTGTCATTTTTCTGTGGGAGTTGGGAAATAAGAAAAGCCAAAACAAAAGCTAAAGACACCTTTGGCCCCAAGAGTGCCTCTGTGAAGCATGCGAGGGTTGTCCGGTACTTATGAGTGCTCTTTACCGACCTCTGCGCAGCCTGTAAAGATATACACTTGCCCATAGCCTCTCCTATAGCATCTGCTTCCTCCAGAACCACCACTGCAGTTTGCGAGTTTGAATGGACTGGGGAGGAAATAAAACTTTTTGAAGCTGAAACCAGTTCTGTCTTTGACCTCACAGAGGCAACTGAGGTTGCCTTGTTGCCCCACATGGCAGACCCAGATTGCATGGCTAACACTGTTAGCATGGATGAGCAGTTAGAAGGGGCCATAGACAAAGAAGAGAATGCTGCCCTTAATTACCTAGCTGCTTTTTCTCAACAAGCTGATGGAAAGCTTAAGCAGGCATATCACTTTGGCACCAGACCTCAGCAGCCATCCCATAAAACATGCTTACGCACTCAAACACATAGTGGTGGCCATTTTGAATCCCAGGATGAAGCTAGCATATTTGAGCAAGCTTTTCCAATACTTTTCTCCATTTCTGGGCCACTTTTTAGTCAGCTTTCATGGCTGAAACTGCTTTCCTCCATGGTTGCTAATGAGGTTAAAGGGTTGACCCAACTCCCTGCCTCCCCCATCCCCCAGCTGCTTCACATCCAAAAGCCCTAGGGCACCCTCTCCCATCCCATCGTCTTCATGCACCGCTCCCCCACTCCCAAGATTCCTCCAAGGAAACATGGCAGGGTCAGATATAACACTGCAGCTATGCAGTCAAGTTTAGAAGCAGAGGCAATCCATTCCTCTAATGAGGAACTAACAAGGAGAGGAGTCCCTACATTACATTCCTTTAGAGATGTTAATGTAGCCTGCCTTTACTCAGTTTCTCTCAGGAATTTTCCTGATTCTCAAGAAGGAGAATTATCAGATTCTGGGGAACAGGGGATCTAGCCAAAGAGAGACAATTTAATTAAAACGATACTCCTCTCCTATCTAAGGCAATAGCAGCTTTGGGGCTGCAGGACTCTCAACCTGATTCTTCCACAACTCTAACCTCTGAACCTTCCAGCCGTGGGGCAACCATGCTTCCAAAACCAAAGATTTCCTTGCAAATTGCCCTTTTTATATTTGATTTCCGTGACATTGTTAAATCAGAATGGGATAATCCCACACAAAGCAGGAAGGTTTTAATGTTGCACAAAGGCTATATACACTTCCTTCAGAAGTTTTGAATATTTTAAGCCTGCCCTCATTGATGGGCCAGTTTGATTTGACTCATGCTTGTGAAGGGGATTCGGCCCTTAAGGGGAGAATAGGGCAGACACTTTTCTCAAACTTTCCACAAGGCCTCTGCCCTATGCATTTGCACAGTTTCCACAGCATCTCTTGTTGCTGGCTGTGCTGTGGGTCCAAGATATATTTGAAAATCAGGACCTAGATGAAAAGTCTCTACATAAAACCTTACTTAAAATCTATAAATCCATAGCTTTTGTAGTTGATGATACCAGATATTCCTTTACATTTTCTACTTGCTTTATTGCAGCCACAACTGTAGCCAGAAGGTCCAATAGAATGCAGACACACAATCCAGATCCTTTTTGGTCACAGTCCCTTACAAGAGTACCCTCCTTTTCGGCAAAGAAGATCATAAGGACTTCTGTATTGAAACAAGGGATAAGAAAAAAGCTATGTATTCTATGCCAAAGAAGGATCCAAAGCAACAGAATAAACAGTCCCAGACTTTTGGTCCCTTCTGTTCATTCTCCCATTTGAGAGAGTTCAGGTCTTCAAACCTGCCTGGTCTAGGTACCACTTTTCCTTTCATTCCCAGGAAGGCCTAGGCAGGGCTTCATCTCAAATAAGCCAACCTCAGAAATAAACCAACTTTGTGACTAAACTCCCATAACAGGAGGCAGGCTCTCACACTTCACACAAGCATGGTCGTTTCTCACATCGGATCACTTGGTTTTGAGAACAATAAGTGAAGATTATAGGATAGGATTCAAGCAAAAAACCAAACCTCTGCTTTTTCAGGTCACCACTTTCAAAAAATATCTTCTAAAACCTCACAGTGCCTTGGGCCATCTCTTGCCTCTTAGGGCTAGAGCCTGTAGAACTGGTCTCGCCAACCAAAACATTCAAAAGGGTGTACTCTGTCTTCTTCATGGTAGACAAGAAAGAGAGTGGAGTTCGCCTCATTATATTTGTTTCTGTTACTTCCGTACCCACTATAATAAGCCCTGCCTTTCAGGTTGGCCTTGGGTATTTACCAAGGTGATGATTTCCCCCATTACAATTTAGTTAGGAGCCCTAATAAACACAGAAAAGTATCTCATTGCTCTCCAGAGAGAATGAAACAGGTGTTTCTTTTTGATACATTTGTTCGGCCTGATGATTTCCTGTCCCACCTATTCAGTTGAGCAGGGTTCCACTTGTGTCCAGTGCAGTGGCTCCATCCTTTTTAGACTTTCATAGCAACATCAAGATTTGTGTAATTGGGGAGGCTGATGTCCTTCCTGTGATGGACAGACACCCACAGCTTATCTCTAGAAGTCCCCTAACAAGACCCTCCCAAGAGTAGTTATCACTAAGTTAGGAGGGTTTGCTAATGCACCAGAGGACAAAATCAGATTTTAAAATGACCGTAACAGATTAGAAAGCTGGGCCAAAACTAACAAAATGAGTTTCAACAAGAAGAAATGTAGGGTGCTACGCTTGGGCAGTAAAAATGAAATGCACAGATAGGTGACACCTGGTTTGACAAAAGTACAAGTAAAAGTGATCTCAGGAGGACCACTGTGGTTTTGGTGGACCACAGGCTAAACATGAGGCAGGAATGTGATGCAGCAGTTAAGAAAGCCAGTGCAATTCTAGGCTGCATCATGAGGAATAGTGTCTAGATTGAGGAAAGTGCTTTGGTAAAACCTCATCTGGAATATTGTGTTCAGTTCTGGTCACCACAATTGAAGAATGATGTTGACAACCTGGAATGTGTCCAGGATGACCGACATGATGAAGGGTCTGGAAACTATACCCTATGAGCAGTGGCTTAGGGGAGCTGAGTATGTTTAGCATGGAGAAGAGAAGATTATGAGATGAGATGATAGCTCTGTTTAAATATTTGAAAGGATGTCAAATTGAAGATGTAGCAAGTTTGTTTTCTGAAGCTTCAGAGACTAGCTCCCAAGTAACGAATTCAAAGTACAAGAAAAGAGATTCCATCTCAGCCTCAGGAAGAACTTCCTGACAGTAAGAGCTGTTTGACAGTGGAAAACACTCCCTCGGAGTGCGGTGGTGTCTCTTTCTTTGGACCTTTTTAAACAGGCTGAATAGCTACCTGTCGGGAGTGCTTTGATTGTGTGTTCCTGCATGGCATGGGATTGGACTGGATGGCCCTTGTGGTCTCTTCCAACTCTATGGTTCTGTAATTCTAAGAATTTTTTTGTGGAGGGGGGAGATTTCTTTCAAAAGCTTTTTTTTTTTTTTTTTTTTTGCATTTGAAACATGATTAAATCCAGCGTAAGCCAAGGACAATCATATGAAAAACTCCACCAGAACTTTCAGTTGTCTGTGCAAAATGCTAATGAGTCTGTCTTTTCTTTTTAGAAATTGGTTGCCCAAATGAAGCAAGATCCACAGGTAAAATATGTTTATACCATTCTTAAAAACTGTAAGAACTGCTTGTGTATTACCTTTCAGTGGATCATCTTTCAAAGGGGAGCAGAAAAATGTATAAGAGTACATAATGATATAGCCACAATAGTAACTTATGACAGAGTGGACTCTGTTCCTGAGAATTAAATGTGGATGTTGCAACTACGTATTTGGTATGTTTGTTAGCTGTTTGCTGGTACAGAAGCCTTGCCCCGATGGTAAAACCTGTAAAGATGTTAATATAGAGGGTTGGTGTAGAACAGGGGTAGGCAACCTTTTTGAGCCGGGGGCCAAGTTGCTGTCCCTCAGACAATTGGAGGGCCGAAGCACCGAAAATAAATAAATAAATAAATAAACAAATTTAAAAATTTAAAAATAAATAAAAATATAAAAAAATATGCACGCACAGTTTCTCAGCCCCAGAAAAGCCATGGCAAACCCCTTGTGGAGATTTTGCCAAGAAAATCCCAAGAACAAGAAATAACAACAATAATCAATATCATCATGGTGGGTGGTGGGGAGCGGTGGCGGCAGCGGCGGCAGGACTGGCCTGGGGCCGGTCCAAAGGCCTCGGGGGGCTGCATCCGGCCCCCGGGCCTTAGGTTGCCTACCCCTGGTGTAGAAGCTTGTCCATACCTTAATGGGTACTTATTATAAATGTGTATTCACTACAGAATCAGCATTTGAAATCATTAGATTTTTTTTCTTTCCTTGTCATGTCATGTACACAGCACATGCTTGGAATTTTCAGGAGAACAATGTTCATGTGGGAAGACTTTGGAGGTGGAATGAAGGTTTTCTGCTAAACAGATTTATTGAAATCATTCAATTGTTCTTTAGTGTAGTACGTCCCATGAAAGAAAATACTTGCTTTTGTGCTGTATATTTTAAAGTACCTCTGCATGTTCTTGTTAATTAAGGTTTCCAGTGAATGACACTTCAAATTGTGTCTTCTCCACCAGTTACAAAAATGTCTCTCAGTGTTGAAAACATCCGCTGAACAATTGTAGCACAAGGCAATTCAGTACACTTCACTTTTGAGCTATTTTAGCAATCTGACTTGCTACAATCTAGAGGTACTTTAATATTTACAACATACATTTTCTTAAGTTGTCCTTCTACTGTTCTATGTTAAGAGGTGGAATAGTTTCTCACATAAATATTTTTTTCTATGCAGAATGCTGATTTGAAAAAGCAGCTTCATGAACTTCAAGCCAAAATCACAGCATTGAGTGAGAAACAGGTAGGGAAATTAGCATATTTTTACACATGTTCTAAAGATATGTCTCCTCCCAGCTATCAAGACAACTGCTAAATTTTCTTTGTGTGAAAGTAAGTGTGGGCAGTCATTGTTCAGGCTTTTGTTGGATACATTTACCAAAACAACAAAAAAAGTGTTGGACAAAGTAGTAATGGGCAAAATACATTTTATCTAATGCTTGAAGCTTGCACAGACACTTCAGTATTAAAATAGTAAAAGAATTCTGTAAACTTGTAGTCATTTCAATGTTTAATTCAGTTCCAGCCAGGAGAGTTTATTCCCCCAGAGCTACATTGCCTTGTGAAATTCAGACAGAACTAAACATATAAAGCAGGCATTTTGCAACACTGTCCCCTAGTGTGTGTAAACAAGAGTTTCAGCTCCCTGTCGTATATATTTTTTTAAAAAAAATATTTTCTCAACAAATTTACTGGTACTTTCTTGTCTTAGGTAGTGAGTGTAACATATCGGAGCAAAAAATTCCCCATGACATTTTGTGGTAGAAACAGAGAAACTGGCTTGGATAAGAAACAACTCATCCTATTAGCTAAACAGAAAGGAACTGGAAGAGAACTGTATTGAAATCCTTCCACCTGCATAAACAATGTATTGTTGACTAAGATAGTGCAGTAGTCTGTTCATGAAAGCCAAAAGATGTATCAGTTTGCAGTCAGGGCAACATTGGCATTTAGGATTCCCTGGAAGAGGCAGACTTCATGAACTTTAAAACCATAGTTCCTGCATGTACAGTAGGTTGGTTAGTGTACTACAGACCTCCAGATTATTTTACTGATGGTATAGATAGTAGATATGACTCCACACCAATTTCCTTCATATTATCATGATGGGAGAAGCCACTTCCCAGTGATAGAAATAGGGATAGGGAAAAGTAACAATTAAGAACACATAGTCATAGCTGTTTTTGCGTTCTGTAATCTGGAAATACAGTGAGATGAAAATGTTGAACTTCAGAGGACGTTCTGGAATGGCTCTTTCAGAGTGAGTCTAAGAGTATTGCTGCATACTTAAAGATGAAGACACTGTGACTACCTGTAGAATGCTTTTCAGAACCTGAAGACATTGTTTCTTCAGAGCATTTATCAAGCATTGTTGAGAAGTAGTCTCTTGAAATGCTTCCAGGTACACATGGAAGAGATGAGAGACTTCCTTCAGGAACATGTAGGATCAAAGGGGGATGCAAACAAAGAATCAGTGCTAGAAACACTCAAACTGCTTTCCCAGCTTTATTTACCACATAATATATGATAACAGTAGAGAGGTACAATATGCATTGGGTTTCTGTCACTTTCATTCTATGCACTGAGAATAGAATGAAAGTGACAGTGAAGTGGAAATACCTTGAATGGAAACACCTTGACATCACTGATTTGAAAGCACACACTGGCCTACTGCTCCTGATGTAGATGTTTCATGGACAACTTGAATCCTTGGAGAAGGTGGTATCCAGTCCCAGGTGCTTTCTCTTCATAGTAGTGACAAGCATGAAAAGATTTTGTAAACTCACAATACACTTATAGTTCAACAACAAGGAAACGAGCATTGCACGGAGTCACTGATTTCATTAACCTCATACAGCAAGCCCTGTTGAACACATGTTGCACTGCCATTAGGAATAACAGGACTTGAGGGCCCGCATTTTTCATATCGGGGGGGGGGCAGAACAGATCCCCCTGCGGATACAAAGATCAGACTGTATTCCCATTTAAAACAGCAAAAGAGTCTTAACAACTGTTCAGAACAAGTATTCCACCTCTTATTCTGGGTATTTGAAGTAGTTCTGGGGGTTTGAATGCTTTGGAATTCCATTCATTCTGCACTCACAAATACTCCTATGGACATGATAGATTTTTTTTTATATCCTGCAAAACTCTGTTATTCTAATGGAGTGAGAAAATACTCCTGAAGACATTCATTGCCAGTTTTTATTGCCCTGGATGAAGATTAAATGGTCTAAAATCTGGTTGCTTATTGCTTGGCTTGTTAACCTCCATTCACATTTTGTGTATGTGTTGTGTATGCTGTGTTGTGCACAGTGAGGGCTTCACTTGTTACTTCACTTATATATACTATTTGTAATATTCTAAGCGGCACTTAGACATTTTTAACTGATGTCACAATATGCTTTGCCAGTAGTCCCCCCCCCCCCCGTCCCCCCCAATTTTGCTATCTAGAGTAAGGGCCTTTACAGACTGCCAGAAATAATGCAGTTTGAGGCCACTTTAACTGTCCTGGCTCAATGCTAAGGAATCATGAGAACTGTAGTTTTTTCTGAGACATTGAGCCTTCTCTGTTAGAAAGCTCTGGTGCCACAATAAACTACAGTTCCCATGATTCCCTAGCACTGAGCCAGGGTAGTTAAAGTGGCCTCAAGCTGCATTATTTCTGTCAGTCTGTAAAGGCCCTTAGTTTCTGAGCCACACCACACAGGGGAAAAATCCTATTATTCTTTTTATTATTCTTGTTTCACTTTTTTGCTTTAAAAGACAAGTATTTTTTAAAGCAAATCAGAATGTAATACATATATATTTATTACACTTATTTTTAAAATTGAATCTATGATCCTTTATCAAGCCATTGACTTAATTTAGCTTGTCTATTTTTCTTAATCCTAGTTTCTGAAAAGTTCTGGATAGTTAGGGTATGAGCTAGAGAGCACAGTGCATTTTTAGAACCTTATATTTGAGCCTTCTGACAAATCAAAGTACTTTTGAAACTCAGTTTTAAGTTGATCACTTGGCACAGGGGTAGGCAACCTTTCTCCTTTAAGGGCCGAGGGACTTCAGCTCCCAGAATCTCAGGAGCTACTGGCCAACGTGAGACTATTGGCCAACATGGCTGAGGCTTCTGGGAGCTGAAGTCCCTCGGCCCTTAAAGGGGTAAGGTTGCCTACCCCTGAGTAAGGGGCTGCTACTTGTGGTGGAAAATAATTCTAAAACCTCCTTTGCTTATGGAGGAAAATGTACCTTTAGTTCTAGCTGTGATCTTTGAATGAGCTATTTTCTGTTGTGCTGTTGTGCCTACATGTTGTCATACTGTTGTAAGACAATAAGTAAGACAATAAAGCTCTGAAACTCACAAGGATTTTTCGGATCAAGGTGATGACAGTTACTATAGTTGGACAGATAAGCTGGAGCAGGTTCTGATTGTCTTCACTTTTGCTCTTTAGTGATGATGAACTGAGTTTTTCAGCACTGTGAGAAGGACTTGAAAGATCTTATGCTCTCTTGTATATATAATGGCATGATAGTCTCCTTTTATATATTTCTTGTCTTTAGTATTTAAAACAACCGTACGCTGCTCTTTCACCTTTGGTCTCAGATATGACGAATGAATCAGAGAATAGCTTAAACAAGTGGTTCTTCTGTCAAGTGATGCTAAAGTAGATGATATTGCTTACCATTCAGGAAAGAGGTACTTAAGTAAACTTTCCTTACTACAGGTGTTCAGCAACAAAGTAAGGTACCTTGAGAAACTGTGAAATCTATGTATGGATGTTGTTCCAAAAAATGAACAGATATTTGTGGGATCTCTCCCTCCCTCCCTCCCTCCCTCTATGGCACACACTCTAATTGGAGAGAAATGGGGGGAGAGAGAAAGAGCTCAACTAGGTGTCAGGTCAGTGTTTTTCTTTATGATTGTGGAATCAATAGTTAGCTTGTTGATAACATGTTTTTAAAATAGAAAATATACTTTCTCACATTTAATATTGAGTAGTATATTTGGTATTTAATAAATATGATATAACATAGTGCACTGATGAAGACAGCGTGATTCTGGCTCTGAAATGGGGTGAAATGAAAAGGGACCCCAGAACCTTAAAAACAAATTATTATTTTCTGATTTAGGCATTAGTTGAAAATTAACTGATTTAAGCTATGTCATGATCACTGTGGCCTGAAGTGAATACTTACAAGTAATAAAACATTTAAAAAATAAGAGTAAAATGTATGGAACATGGTTAAAATATGAATGTCAAACTTTTCCTCATTGAATCTTATCAGTGTAAAATCACGTATGTGACTTAAGTCTGCCATTTCATTTACTTAATTTCATTTACTAAAATGATTTGGTTTTCTTGTCATGATCTGTGTTTTCTGATTCTTGTTGGCGCTTTGCTTGGGACCAAAGAGCTTATCGCATGCCCAGATAAGCTGGCTTACCTTTGCTGGTTTCAGTCTTCTTCTGGGATCCCCCTGGATGATTTTTTTTTTTTTTGGTATATTTTTATTGTAATCATCTCATAAATACAAAATGTGCTTGTAATAATAAATGAGTAAAGAAGTTAAGTAACAAATCTTCCATTTTCCAATTATTGACTAAACAAAGAGAAACAAAATCAATGTATCAAAAATAAAATATTTTCTATAAAGCTTCAAATTATTGTATATCCAATCATTGTAATTTTCTATCCACCATTTTCTTTCTACCTACCATACTCTTTTCCTTCTCCCCCTCCTCATTTTATAATCTAAATTTCATAAAGAAAATTATACATATATTACGTTTATGTTAAATGACTTCCCAACTGAAGAGTTCAACTGTTACTAGCTTGTTTCTTATCTACTTCTCTTTATCGTCTTAAAGTTGTTTTAATATCGCAAAATATTGCAATTTTGAGGAAGAATGTGAGGAGGTTATTGCATGCCCAAATAAACCGGCTTACCTTTGCCAGCTTCAGTTTTCTTTCCCTGGATGTTATCATATGTAATTTGCCACCGATTTAGCCATGATGCCGCTGGGCGGGTCAGATTTGGGCTGAACCAGTGCTCAGCTGGCATTTTTTCGAAGTTGGAAGTTTTCTACTTCCAAAATTTGGTGGCTGAACACAGCTTCAACCCGAGTCTGTATCTGGCCGGCGGCATTGCGGCTAAATCGGCGGCAATTTACATATGATAACATCCGGGGGGATCCCGGAAGAAGACTGAAGCTGGCAAAGGTAAGCTGGTTTATTTGGGCATGCGATAAGCTCCTAACATTCTTCCTCAAAATTTAGAGAAGCTAAATTAAATTGCACTGCTGCTTTAATTTGTTGTTCTGGATGGGGTAGAAAATTGTCAAACTTCTAAAATGTAGTGAGTTGTTTTACTGTTTAGTATGACAGCTGTGCTTAAAAGGCAAATCAAGTCAGAAACTTTTTCCCCCTGTTAATATTGGTGAATTGTCTTCTGAAGTCAGCATAATAATGTGTGTGTCAGTAAATTCTTTAGCTAGCTCAGAGGGCCTCTGATAGTTCCAGGGCAATTTTGATGTAATGCCAATAGATGAGTCATATTAACTTACCATTTCATATGCTGAAGCAAGGAAAGAAGGTTATATATTGATAAAGAGGCTGTGGAGTGTGTAGAACAGCTTTAGTAAGATTTATATTTTGGTAGTAAGATAACCGTATAAGACTGATTTGATACTCTTTGAAAAGTTGAGTAATAACAACATAGAAAACATGCTGTAGCTGTGCAGCAGTAATATATAATGAATTGTTGTTGGGTGGGGTTTTTTTGCTCATTATTTCCTTTCCAGAAAAAAAGTCTTATCTGTGTAAATTGGAAATTCTTCATAAATAGGCTAGGAAAAAATGTTGGCTGTTGTGAATGAATTTTATCTTTTTGTTGAATTGCAGTTTCTGATATTTCTGTGAAAACTATTAATAACTGAAGGAGCCAGAACATTGAAAAGATTATCCTGTTTGATACCTCCCCATCCCAGTTGGTAACTCTTGTTTTCCAGTTCCCAGCCTGCCCTTATTTAAGCTGACTAAATATTGCTAGGATGCAGAAGTTAACACTGTATCAGAGACTAATCTAAGCACCATGATTTCATTCTAGGTTTGGTCTTATGATTGATTTGTTTTGTAATAAATAGTAAATTGAATGTTTCTAAATATTTACCTTTGGAACTGTGATTAGGATAGAATTGCTCACTGTCTTTTAGCATTTCTAAACAGTTACTTCTGACATGTTCTGTAGGATATGGCAGGAGCGGGGTGAAGATCATGTCTGTATAAGAGATCACCTTTTCGGATGCTTCCCTTCCCTTCCCTTCCCTTCCCTCACTATATGGCAATTTTATATGGGAATGGGAATAAGCTACATGAGAATAAGGCCTACCTCTGAATATACATTCACAAGGTTGGGCTGGCTTTCTAACAGAATACTGTAGGTTTTTTAAAGGCAACAATACCTAAATTACTAGCTAGAGGGAGTCATTTCTCCCCGTTACTGCTATAACCAAAATAAAGAAACTATGACTTTTTCTCTATCTTATCTGCGATTCCTAGGACATGCAAAACAAAATAACTTGTTTTGGGATAGGAAGTAGGGGAAAGGTGATAGTTCCATACTGTCGAAAGCTTCCACACAGCTAAGGAATTTGTTTCCCTTTCTTATTTCTCCCTTTTCCAACTTTATATTATGCAAACTGGACTGGAAGATAGAGAGGTTTCTTTTTATTTAGCAACAATTTTGAGGTTTGATATTGGTACCAAGCAAACATGTTTTCAGATCAGAAATCTATTTGTAAGGGGGGCATTTAAAGGAAAACCTTGGCTTCATACTCTTTATATAGAAAAGACAAGCCTCTGTAGATGGTTTTTTTGTATTTAATTTTTTTAAGTTCAGAATTGAAATTTGATTAGTTTCAGGATAATAGAATATGTTCTGAATATCAGGGTGCAAATTATTAACTTTACTTTATTTGAAGGGGATGAAAGCTTGACTTTATGCCATGCTTCCTCCATTGCAAGCATTTCTATCCAAAAATTAATGCAGATTAATTCTGTAACAAAGCATAGCAACGGACTCATTTTCATTTGTGTTTTTATATCTTATGGAAACATGCTGGTTGCCAATGTTAATCTTATGCTCCTATTTACTAGTGTGTTTCGGGGACAAAACACATTTGAAAGTGAATAGCACATACCATTTTGTGACTCCTGCTTTTAAGTGGTCAGCACTCTAGGCTTACTGAATTACGTAGTAAATGTAGTCATACTCTCAACAGATCATTATATAGAGAGAAGCACTTTTCATTTGCAGAGTGCTTTATATTCATTTGTGTTTATCTTCACAATAATCCTGTGAAATAGGCTCCTGCTGTTTTTATCTTGTGGAGATACAAAATAGAAACAGAAAGGTAGTGATTTCATAAAATTGCATAGTGAGTTTAACAGAGATTGGACTGAGAGACCTCTCTATGATGTAACTTCAGCTTTCTAACCAATGCATCTTCAGATTTCATACTTTAGTAAAGTGTTTTTTTTAAAAATAATAATGTTATTGATTAAAAAACAATTAACACACACAAAATAAAAAACAAAACAAATACATGTTGTTGGCAAAACATAACAAAAAATATAATACAAAAGTCAACCATAATGACTTCTTTATCATGTCCTGTTATTTAGCCCGAATTTAAAATACTTCATATAAATGTTAATTACATATGTCATCATGCTTTTACATCTACAAATCTATTTAAAGCAAAAAGTATATTACCCTTTATCCCACTTATTAATATTTCGTCTTCCTAGCAGAGTTCTCTTAATTAATCTAATCCTATAACGAACCGATCCCCATTCTAGTTGCCAGTAGTTTGTTAATAATTTCCAATCTTTTTTAAATACCTCCAATCCTTTCTTTTTTTATCAAGCCCGTTAGCCTGTCCATTTCCATGAAGTTGTAAATCTTCAAATACCAATCCTTAATACTGGGGATTTCTTCAGATTTCCGTTTTGCTGCATATATAATTCTAGACGCTATTATTAGGTAGAAAATCAACTTCCCATGTTGCATTTCCAATTCATCCTCTGTTATTATTCCCAATAAGTACATCTTTGGGTTGAGTTTTAGTTGTATATTTAATTTTTTTATCATCTCCTTATGGATACTTCCCCAGTATCTTTTGGCTTCTTTACAGTTCCACCATAAATTGTAGAAAATACCAACCTTCTTTCCACATTTCCAACATTTATTCTTTTGGTTTTTCCTCATCTTAGACAATTTATACGGGGTGAGGTACCACCTAAACTGCATTTTATAAAAATTTTCTTTGATATCGTAATTTAAAGTATATTTTAATCTTTTCTTCCAACATTTCTCCCATTGTTCAAATTCTGTATTTTTGTCCAAAATCCTGTGTCCACTTTATCATATGAGGTTTCACCACTTCATTTTCCATTTCTATTTTCAGCAACATTTTATACAATCTGGATATTTCATGCTTATCTCCTGACATAAATATTTCTTCGAATTCTTTATTCATTGTACCTATAGATTTATTTTCCTTATCCATTAAGAATCGTTCCCTTATTTGGCGATATGTAAACCAATTACACAAGTATCCTTCCTGTGTTAATTGCTCTTGTGTTTTAGTTCTCATATTTATACCTTCACCTACTGTTAAGTCCTTATAGGTCAACCATCTATCTTTCCCCATTTTATCATTCTTTATAAAAGCTTCGTTTATTGATGTCCACTTGGGAATGTTGGGTAAAATTGGAAGTAAAGCTGGTTTTCAAAGCACAAGCCCCCAGACTAGATAAGTTACATACTTTCTAAATGCTTAAGAAATATGCTGTTCATGAAAAGAAATTTCATGCATCTGATGAAGTAGACTGTGTCTACAAAAGCTTTCCTTTCCCCTGGATAGTTAGACTCAAAGGTGCTAAAAGTGTTGGTTTTTGTATGTAGACACAGACTAATATAGCCATGTCTTTCAGTAATTGATGTCTGATATTAAATGCGTGGTTGGTATAGTGGTTTGAGCATTGGACTATGACTCTGGAGACCAGGGTTTGAATCAACACTTGCCATGAAAACTCACTGGCTGACCTTGGACAAGTCACACTATCTCAGTCTCAGAGGATGGCAATGGCAAAATCCCCTCTGCCAACAAAATCCTGTGATAGGGTCACCATACATTTAAAAGATTACCTAAACTCTTAAAAGGGCATGTGTGTTTTTTTCTTCCCCCCCCCCCCTTTTGTTTGTTTGCTTGTTTGTTTATTTCATTTCCATGCTGCCTTTTCCCAGAAAGGGACCCAAGGCAGCCTGCCGGAGGAGATCCGTCTTATTAATACACTAGAAGCCTTTAAGAAGGCACTCAAGACGGAGCTCTTCCGGCGGGCTTACCCACCTGACCTTCCTAATTTGTAAAATACTAACTGTTCTATCAGTATGACCTCCTGGATGTGTGAAGATGATGACCTACTTGTGCCCCGGATAGGGTATTGGTTTTAATTAGAGGGATTATGGGGTTTTATTGTTGAGGGGGATATTGTTGTTATGGGTTTTATATATTTTGTGTTTTGTATTTTTATATTACTTGTTATCCCGCTTCGATCCGCAGGGAGAGGCGGGAAATACAGATAAAAATTATTATTATTATTATTATTATTATTATTAAGGCAATTCACAAATAAAACCATTTTAAAACTTTACAACAAAAATTTAAAAGACAATTAAAATCAATTAAATAAAAACTGTGTAAAATTATATAAACATACAAAAGTTAAAAACATAACTAAAGCACACACCCTTATAAAAGCCTCCCTGGCATGATTGTATATTAAAACTCTGCTTGAATAAGTTCATCACAATGGATTTTACTTAGTTATCTTGTTTTTACTTTTTATATGCATTAATAAAGCTATGCTTTTGGACTTTACAATGTGTCTTCTTGACTGAGGAAGACAGGATTGCCTGGAGAAGAGAAGCTGAGCCAGTTGATGGCAAATCTACACAGTGGCTGTGGATCACAGCAGCCAGCTTGTCCTGCAGACTCTGCTGGGTGCCAAAGGGCATCACTACAATACTCATCATCCACACACCAACAAGGGTTATGGGCCCAGTTATGGCTTTTCTGCCAGTTATGGCCTGTTTGCCAGTTTGTGGCTAGTCTGCCAGTTAAGACTGTTTTTGCCAAAAGAGTGGCTTGTTTGCCAGAGGTGGCTGGTCTGCCAGAGGACAAAGAGGCCAAATGTCCAGGAGGACAAATGGGCCAGGAGTCCAGACCACAAATTTGCAATGTGGCCAAGAGGCAAGTATTGCCTATCCACGACTTCAGCTGTGCCAGGACAAGGAAACCATGCTTCAGCAGTTGCTGGGAAAAGCAGAGGTGGCTTCAAATATTCTTCAGATGTAAGTAAAAGTTTACTGCTAAGCTGTTTCTGCCGGATGGCAAAGTGCAGACCTCTTTAAAGACAGGTTGTCTGAGGACTCCACTCTTTAAACAGTAAGATGCAGAAAAAAAATCAAAGGCTAAAAATGCTGAGAATACTGCGGGTTCAATGCAGTGAAATTTTTGTTTTTGTTCAAGCTATAAAAGACTTTGTTAAAGGCCATTTTGTTTGATATGGAAGCAGCTGGGGCTTGAGTCACAGAATACATGTTGCAATGTATGCAGTTTAAAATGCAGCATGATTGCTGGACACAGGCGGTTGCCTAAGCCAAGAAAACTCATTCTGTTAACCCTCTCTGAGTTACAGTTAAAGTTTTGGGAGAGGATGTTTCTTCAGCCAAAGGTTTTGGGAACTGAAGAAAGAATGAATGTTTTCTACACAACTTTGTCAAAAATGCTGTGGTCAAAGGACTTTACAGTTCTTGGAAAAAAATACAAAAATCCCTGGTGGGGACAAAGTTTTACACAGTGGTCAATGCTGTGTGGGGCTGCAACGGTGTTGCTAAATGCCAAAAGTTTTGCTGGAGGCCTGAGGTTCCAAAAGATGGGAATCTGTTAAGCCAAGCGGTTTGCTTGAAGAGGCCAGAAAATGCCAAAAGAAACAGTTTGCTTGAAAAAGCCAGAAATGTAGGCTTGGGAGAAAGCCTGGGACAGCATCTTGAGGTCAAGAAAATGCGTCCTGAAAAAAAGGCAGCTGATGCACGGAGTGCAAAATTGATGCTTTTACTACAACAGAACAAGAGTTTTTTTTTTTTTTTTTAAAAATGGCAATGCAAGGATGTTTGCTACAATCAACAATCTATCTACAACCCAGAGACATTGGGAGAAACGAAGAAGCTACAAGCTGTTTTACAGAGACTGTGACTCAAACAGGTGAAACCTGAGGATAAGAGTCTATATATTCTGGGACATATGTTACAGTTTTGCTGAAAAATAAAGAAATCCTCCAATCTTAAAGATGTTTATCTAGCTGATGGAGGGGTAAGAGATGTCAAAAAAAAATTGAAAAATGTCTACATGCCAAGTTTTAGTGAAAAAACTTTGAAAATGTTTTTATATATACCTGTTTTACAAAAGGTGTTTAATTGGTGTGACACAGAGCTTTGTGGGAGATAAATATAAAATCACCCCGGATGGGGAGGTGTGTACAAAAGCTATAAGAGAGAAAATATGTGTTTTATACAAAATAAGACAAATGCTAAATGTGCAGGTGTAGAAAATGAATAATTGCATTCTGGTTATGCACATCAAATATAGAATCCTAGAAAACATAAGATTTAAAAGCTTGATTAAACTGGTGGGATATAGGTCCTGAATTTTTAAAAATGTTTTATTATACAAATGATTTAAGAGATGTTTGGTTTGCCACAGAGTAAAAAGTCAAGGTTTTTCCTGTGACAAAACCGGAACAAGTGAATTGCAAAAATGACCTGTTGAGGTTGGTTTAAGCTGTTAAACAAAAAGGGACAAATGTGTGTTACTGAGTGACAACAAATATTTTCTTAGTGATTATGGATAGATTTTCCAGAGTTTTTATATGTCAGAG
Source organism: Phrynosoma blainvillii (assembly GCA_026167975.1). Taxonomy (NCBI): domain Eukaryota; kingdom Metazoa; phylum Chordata; class Lepidosauria; order Squamata; family Phrynosomatidae; genus Phrynosoma; species Phrynosoma blainvillii. The sequence continues at coordinate 372,886,398 of JANUYF010000001.1, read as the reverse complement.
TTTTAAGACAGAGATGTGATATAATTGAAAGTTTTTAACAATGAAAAAAAATTAATTACAAAGGGTCTTTGCTCACAGACCGGGGAAAAAGAGAATTTTTTGTCTCACAGTTTGAAAAACTGGCTGAGAGAAAAAAAAATCTAACATCATTACACATGTTATGTGGGGATCCACTGAATTTAAAATATTTAACAGGTTTTAGACAATATACAAAGATATATGTGCTAACATGTTTTAAAAGAAAAATTAAACCAAAGTGTCAAGATGGTGTTATAAAATATTCAAAAATAACAGTTAGAGATTTCACCTTGATGGTGGAAAAAGTTTTAATGTTTTAAAAAATAACAATTGTGAAAAAAAAAACATTCAAGTTTTGATTGGGAGTTCCTGCATGACAGGGGGTTGGACTAGATGCCCTTGTGATCTTTTCCAACTTTATGTTTCTAAGTTAAAAAAAAAGATACATTCAAACAAGTGGTTTTACTAAAGATGAGACAGTTTAAAACACACAAGTGTCAAGAAATGGAGGGGCACACAACACACAAAAGATAGACAAACATTAATTTTTTAAAAGTAAAGAAAACACTTTAGGTCAGACAATACAGACAAGATCATTAAAAGATAGAATGACAAAAATCAAAGGACACACAAGTCCAGAAATGATACATGTTATGTCAAAAAAAATTCATAGAGAGTGAAAACAACACACAAGTTTATTATACAAAGGACAAGAGTTTATACATAAGTGGCTGGTGAGCCGGAGAGTTTCAAGAAGAGTTTTAAAGAGTTTCACACAGTGTCAAAGAGTTTCAGGGAGTTTCAGAGGTTTTAAAAGTTGTAAAAGGTTTTTTCCTGTTGAGAGAGGGAGAATGATACACTGCAGTGCAGCAAGAAGCTTAAGTGTTTAAAATTGACAAAGAGGTGTTTAAAATGTGGTTGATAGACCTAAAGACAAAAATCATAAGGTAAATAGATATATAAAATAAAAGATGCCTGATGGCAAATGAAAATACAAAGCTAGGTTAATAACAAAAGGATTTGTTCAACAAAGGTTTAAAAACATTGATAAAACAGTCTGAGGCTGAGAGCTTGTGACTAAAATAAGCTTTTAACAATAAGGAGGGGCTAGTAAGTTTAACATTTTGGTTTTGAGATTGCTTGTTTAAATGCTGATGTGTTAACACAAAGAGATGACAGCTTTGGTTGTTTAGATTCAGGAGATTTAAAAAAAAAGTTGTCTAGAGAGATTTGATATCAACAAAGGTTTTGATTTTTTGAGATTTTATTTTTTTTAAAGTTGCTAGACTGCATATGGTTTATTGAGGTTAACATAAAAAGGATTAAAAAAGTGTGATTTACAAAGTGCAGAGGTGGTGACAAGTTTAAAGTCAATAGGTTTTGTTTAAAATAAAGTTACAGAGATTTTTAAATATCCAGATATAGAGAGGCTTTATAAAAGGTTTGATATTTATAGTTAACAATAATAGATTATAATTGTGTTGTTATAGGTGTTTAAAAAAACAATTGTTTTAAGATAATAAATTAGACAACAATAGAACATTTGATAAGTTTTTTTTTTGAGATAGAGGCTTGTGATTTAAAATAGCCACATTGTGATAGACTGTTTTATAGATAGTTCATTTGCTTTAAAGTTATGTGATATGATAGTCAGTTTAAAGATTGTTGTTTAGATATAGACAAGCTTAAGTGTTGATAGATTAAAAATAAGGATATATAGTTATAAGTGTTGATAGAGTTTTAAGTGCTGATAAGACAAAAATATATAACATTAAATGAGATAAAATAGATTAAACAGTTATAAGATTTAAATTGTGAGTTGTCAGTTGTGATATATAGAGATTCACAGACATACATTTTTATGACAAAAACAAAGATGTTAAAAATGTTAAAATATAGGTCAAGATACGTTAGAGTTTAAAAGCCAAAACAAAACACTATAGATATATTAACAAAGGGTTTTAGAGATAAAACAACATTTACAATTATTATAACAGGTTGAGGTGTTACTTTAGATATATAGAGTCAAACATTGTGTTTAGATGGTTTTAATAACAACAACAATATAATTCTCACACATCTATACATTTCAGGAGGGGATTGTTAGGATATGAATGGGATATATAGTCAAAGGTGAAATGTAAAGATGTGTGTGCGTTTGTAATTTTCTACTTGAGAACAGTTTCTGGACAAGGCACAAACAATATTTAGAGAAACAGGGTGAATCAACGCCAGGTGGTAACAGAGACATCAACAATGTACTTTCCCAGTGATAGAACTAATGGAACCAGACTTTGTTATGGATAACAAGTAATAACAATTATATGTAAACATCGTTAGCTTGGGAAAGTTACTCACGTGGTGGATGATAGACAACAAGAGGCTGGGTTAACATACATCATACAGGCATTATCCAATTAACATAAAGTTAACACCTAAAAGGTGGAGTATGGGATGGGCCTAGAGAGTCCTTTGTCTAAGAATTGTTTTTATTGTTCAAGATGTGAAGATGTGAGGGTGTGTGGCTGGATGCTGCAACAAGTTGGATCCTAATGCTTTTGGGATTGTTAAAGATGTAATCTTGTATGGCTGAACTGGACAAGTTCATCACAATGGATTTTACTTAGTTATCTTGTTTTTACTTTTTATATGCATTAATAAAGCTATGCTTTTGGACTTTACAATGTGTCTTCTTGACTGAAGAAGACAGGATTGCCTGGAGAAGAAAAGCTGAGCCAGTTGATGGCAAATCTACACAGTGGCTGTAGATCACAGCAGCCAGCTTGTCCTGCAGACTCTGCTGGGTGCCAAAAGGCATCACTACAATACTCATCATCCACACACCAACAGTTTGAGCATTGGACTATGACTCTGGAGACCAGGGTTTGAATCAACACTTGCCATGAAAACTCACTGGCTGACCTTGGACAAGTCACACTATCTCAGTCTCAGAGGATGGCAATGGCAAAATCCCCTCTGCCAACAAAATCCTGTGATAGGGTCACCATACATTTAAAAGATTACCTAAACTCTTAAAAGGGCATGTGTTTTTTTTTCTTCCCCCCCCCTTTTGTTTGTTTGCTTGTTTGTTTATTTCATTTCCATGCTGCCTTTTCCCAGAAAGGGACCCAAGGCAGCCTGCCGGAGGAGATCCGTCTTATTAATACACTAGAAGCCTTTAAGAAGGCACTCAAGACGGAGCTCTTCCGGCGGGCTTACCCACCTGACCTTCCTAATTTGTAAAATACTAACTGTTCTATCAGTATGACCTCCTGGATGTGTGAAGATGATGACCTACTTGTGCCCCGGATAGGGTATTGGTTTTAATTAGAGGGATTATGGGGTTTTATTGTTGAGGGGGATATTGTTGTTATGGGTTTTATATATTTTGTGTTTTGTATTTTTATATTACTTGTTATCCCGCTTCGATCCGCAGGGAGAGGCGGGAAACACAGATAAAAATTATTATTATTATTATTATTATTAAGGCAATTCACAAATAAAACCATTTTAAAACTTTACAACAAAAATTTAAAAGACAATTAAAATCAATTAAATAAAAACTGTGTAAAATTATATAAACATACAAAAGTTAAAAACATAACTAAAGCACACACCCTTATAAAAGCCTCCCTGGCATGATTGTATATTAAAACTCTGCTTGAATAAAAGGATATTTGCCTGCCAGTGAAAGCAAAGCAGGAAGAGGTCCAGCCTAGCCTCCCATGGAAGGACATTCTTTCTCTCATCTCCTCACCAAGCGAACCTGTTATAGTGGCAGGACCAAAACAAAAGCTTCCCCTGTAGATCTTAAGACCCTTCCAGGTTCATATGGGGAGATATGGTCTTTCAGATAGTCTGTACCTAAGCCGTGTAGGACTTTATATGTTATGAACAGCATTTTGAATTGTAGACTGATTAGCCAGTGGAGCCCTGGTCAGCATTCTGGCCACTGCATTTTGAACCTGCTGAAGTTTTCAAACTTTGGGGAAAAAAAGAATTGCTTAGAAAACTTGTGCACTTAAGAAGTTTAATTAGGTGTAGTGTTCCATTCCATCAATATTATTAGCACACACATTTATGTCAAGTAAGTGACAGTGGCAAGTCTTGAAGAAAGATTGACAGGGAAATTGTCTGATTCTTTTCCCTCCCTACTCACTTATGAGGAAAAACACTTCTCTGACACTGCTCTTTTCACTGCTGTTTCTACTGTCACCAGTGGAAGCTGCTGATGAAGTGCAAATATCAACTTCGGAGAGATTATTCTTCTTATAGGTAGGGAAAGATTGTTATAGGAAGGAAGAGAACTTAATTTTTTCTCTTCAGGCTTCCCTGTGACCACCATCAGATTTTTGATTTTGATATTCGAAGGAATTTTCTTCTTCTGTGCATATATAAAGCTGATGAGAGTCAGCATGATGTAGGGATTTGAGTGTTAGACTGGGAGACCAGGGTTTGAATCCCCGCTTGGCCATGGAAACTCACTGGATGAGCTTGGTCAAATCAACAACAACAACAACAACAAATATATCAAGTGTTCTTACGTGTCTGAAGGAATTCTGCCCAAACAAGCAATCTTACTTTCTAGTGTCCACTGCAGTGCATTTGTAGGGAGAAGGACAATCTTAGAATTGTGGCTCACCCCTCCAAAAGTTAGACCATTCTTAACTCTCACTATGTATATATTTTTAATAAATTTTATTAAAGTATAAAAATAACATCAATAAAGGACATAGAACAATCATACAAAATTAAATATATATAGACAAATTAATCAAATAGAACAAGAAATAAAGAAGTCAAAGAATAAAGAAACAGAAAAAAAGAAAAAGAAATAAAAAAGATGACAAAGAGACAGAAGAAAAAAAAGAGGAAAAGAAACAAAAAAGACAATTAAGGAAAAAAGATATATATAGAAAGGGGGAAAAAATCTTCCACGGCAGTGAAGAGAGAATAGTCGTCCAGTATCCCTCTATAACTACTAATCATTGGTCTATTTAACATCATAGACCTTAATAAATATGAAAATAAGGCAATATCTTATCTATTAATAAGAAACCCTTGAGTGTCCTGTTATCATACTAATTAATTATTCCTAGATTTTCCCTATTTGAAGATATTGTTCAGTATAAAGGAATGAGGACTAAAAACTCTATGTATATTGACTTGGTATGTTTTACAGACACCTGTCCAGGTGAAGAGGCTGAGGTGAATTTGCCCTAGCTCTGTCTCCATAGATTTTTTGTAGAACACCATTAGCAACTATACCCTTAAGTCATAAAATAACTGTGATCTTGGAATCTAAGCAGGGTCACTTCTGGTTAGTACTTAGGTAGAGGACTGTCAACAAACACCAGGTGCTGTAAGCTATATTTCAGAGAAAGGAACTGGTTCAGGGGTATTTATGTAATACCAATACAATATTAGTGATACTGATACAGAGATAGTGGAGAAACAAAGTGAGAAAAAGATATTATTTTTAAGCATCCACTGTCTTTCAGACAAATTTGTTCTTGATCTAGGAAAGCTGCGAATAATCACAAAGATTGCATCTCTTGCTCTGACCATCATAATTGAAATATTAATATTAGCATGTAATGTTAAACTGTATCCAGTTTAATATTGTAGAACTACTGCTTGTATCAATAAGTCTGTAGGTTGCAGTTACAGTGCAAAATGTTTAACCTCCTAACTTCTTCAAAAACAGCTGGTTAAAAACCAAAATAAATACCTTGAAGACATAATGTCTATAATATTTTGTATCCTGCCCCCCTCCATCTAAGGTTTACCAGCAAGAGAAGCAACCACTATCAGCAACTACCCAGAGGAGCAGCAAAAGCCTCCTTTGAAGGGCAGCCAACCCCAAAGAGATTTCTGCAGAAGATGCCACTTCTGCCTGCCAACAATGATGGAAAGCCACCATCAGGCATCACCATGAGCAGGACAAGTGCAACCGCAGACAATTTTGTTCCGGATATAACAACAAAAAAGCCATTTTTAAATTGTTTTTAACCTCTGTAGCAAGCCTGAGCTTGGTCAGTGTTTCTGACTTTCTCCCTACACATTTGGCTATTAATTTGAATTCCTTTTTCGTGACACCCCCCCCCCCTTTTCCATTTTTGTACACATATCATGAATTACTCATAACAAAAATAAGAGTAAGACTCAAGAAGAAAACAAAACCAGTGATCATACTAAAATATGATCTAAATAATATTTCAACATAATTTATTGACAACATAAAACAGATTCGCACTACTAAGCATAATTAGACCAAGAACAGAGAAACTATGATCTGAAGCCAGGGACATAATAAAAGAAGAATGCAGACAGACACTTTCAATAAACAAAAAGAAAGAAAAAAACATGGGTGACAGAAAAAGCACTAGAAGCAATAAAGAAAAGAAGAGATGAAAAACAAGGGAGATAGGAACAAACTAAGAATTATGAATGCAACAGTACAACGGCTTGTGCTGAAAGATAAAGATAATTGCTACAACAACCAACGCAGAGAAATAGAAGACAACAACAAAAAGGGAACAACAAGAGACCTATTTCACAAGATCCGAGAAATCAAAGGAAAACTCAAACCAAGGACTGGGATGCTGTATGACAATAAAAATAACCTAATTCAAGACCAGGAAGGAATAAAAAGATGTTGGAGGCAATACAAAATTATACAAATTATACAAAAGACATGACAAAATGAAGGACATATGGAACGAAGAGCCATATGAAGATGAACCCCAAATTCTAAAAAAACGAGGTGGAAACTGCAATAAGAGAAATAGTGAAAAACAAATCACCAGGAATAGACAATATTCCAATTGAACTGCTGCAGTCCACATTGACAGAGTCACCTTTAGTGCTGACCAACATATGTCAGCAGATATGAAAACAAAATAATGGTCAATAGATTGTAAGCGATCAATATACATCCCCATCCATAAAAAGGGAAACACAACAGACTGCAGCAACTATAGAACCATAGCGCTGATCTCCCACACAACCAAAATCATGCTCAAAATTCTGCAACATAGGGCCTTTACAGACTGCCAGAAATAATGCAGCTTGAGTCCACTTTAACTGCCCTGGCTCAATACTAAGGAATCATGGGAACTGTAGTTTATTGTGGCACCAGAGCTCTCTGACAGAGAAGGCTCAGTGTCTCAGAAAAAACTACAGTTCCCATGATTCCCAGCACTGAGCCAGGGCAGTTTGTTGATATTTGGATGTGGTGTGCATTGCAGCAGAGCATAGTGAATAGCTTCCTCCATCAGCTTTTTCCATGCTAAAAGCATGCAGACTCTTCTTGTAGTTATAAAGTAGAACTTTATTGTTCCATAAAGTAAATAAGAAAAGAAGACATACAATCCACCAAAGGATCACATCTTGCTGATGTTGTTGTAGAATAGAAAAGTTACAGATCCATGTTTCTAGATCCAGGAGTTACAGTTACATTGTAAAAGCAGTTCCAAGTATAAGCATACTCATAAGCTAAAAGCCAAAAACTAACTTCATAGCTAACCTACACACAAACACAGTGCTTGCATATATAAACAGAAGAGAACAAAGGAAACTCTTGGCCCTTCGCATACTCCACCTTCTGGGTGTTAACTTTATGCTGATTGGATAATGCCTGTATGATGTGTTTTAACCCAGCCTCTAGCTATCCATCGTCCCCCATGTGACTACCTTCCCATGAGCTCATGTGTTGATGTATTGCCTATCTATTTCCCAGGCTGTAACTGTACTTTGTTATTTGACTCTCTGAGCCCATGTTTTGACTTCTGAGCCACCTGCTGTTTTCTCTTTGTTTTGAAGTAAAAAGTGTTCCCATGAGAAAACCTACACACACATCTCTACATTTCTCCTTTGACTGTATAACCCTTCCATATTCCAACAGTTAAAGTGGGCTCAAGCTGCATTATTTCTGGCAGTCTGTAAAGGCCCATAGATTGCAACCATACATGGAGAGAGAAATCCCAGAAGTCCAAGTTGGGTTCAGGAAAGGAAGAGGCATTACAGACCACATTGCAAACATAGGATGGAGCACACCAGGGAATTCCAAAAGAAAATCAGCATGTGCTTTATAGGCTATAGCACTTTTGACTGCATAGATCATGAAAGGCTATGGAATGCCCTTAAAGACATGGGAGTGCCAACACATCTGATAGTCCTGATGAGGAATCTGTACTCAGGACAAAAAGCTACTGTCAGAACAGAACATGGAGAAAGATAATGGTTCCCAGTTGGCAAAGGGGTCAGACAAGGCTGCACCCTTTCACCCTATCTGTTCAACTTGTATGCAGAATATATTATAAGAAAAGCAGGCTTGGACACAGAAGAAGGAGGAGTGAAAACAGAAGGAAGAAATATCAACATGTAAGATATGCAGATGACACCATAATACTAGCAGAAAACCTCACAGACCTGGAACAACTACTAAGGAAGATCAAAGAAAAAAGTGCAAAGGGAGGCTTAACGTTAAACATAAAGAAAACAAAAATAATAACCACTGAGGACCTTCACAAGTTCAGCCTAGACAATGAAGAAATAGAAATAGTGAAAGAATTCCCGTACCTGGGATCAAACATTGATAGAAATTGGGACTGCAGTCAGGAAATCAGAAGAAGATTAAGAATGGAGAGGGTGGCTATGAAAGAACTAGAAAAGATTCAAAGATATACAGCTCAGCACAAAAGTTAGGATCATACAAGCCATTGTATTCCCTATTACCATGTATAAATGTGAGAGCTGGACAGTTAAGAAAGATGATAGGAGGAAAATCAATTCCTTCGAGATGTGGTGCTGGAGAAGAGTGTTGAGGATCCCGTGGACAGCCAAAAGGACAAAAAAAAAAAAAAAAAAAAAAAAAAAAAAAAGGTCCTAGAGCAGATCAAGCTAAAAAGCTTTCTGGAAGGCAAGATGACCAAACTGAGGGTGTCGTACTTTGGACACATCATGAGAAGGGAGGACTCATTGGAAAAGACATGCCATGGTTGGGAAAGGTGGAGGGATGTAGGCAGGCCACATGCCAGATGGATGAACTCTATTAAGAAGGTCATGGATATGGGTTTTGCAGGATTTAAGCAGAGCAATGGAGAATAGGGGGTCTTGGAGATGTCTTATCCATAGGGTCTCTATGGGTCGAGATTGACTCGAGGGCAGTTAACAACAAATGTGTAGTCATGTCGGAAAGAGGCCCTCCTTGGTCATGGCTCCAGTTGTGGAACATTCTCTCTATGGACCTTATCACATGGGGTCTGAAGCAGAGCTAATCCAAAGGGCATCCACAGCTAATACATATTATTTCCCCGTGTTTATACACGACGCTGCCCCAGAACACGGAGCTAATCCGTATTGTTTCCCCGTGTTTATACACGACGCTGCCCCAGAACACGGAGCTAATCCGTATTGTTTCCCGTGTTTATACACGACGCTGCCCCTGAACTCGGCAGAACACGGAGCTAATCCGTAAGGAATAGGGAGATTTTGACATTCGGTTTGTCGGGGAAGTACAAGGGAGCCTTCGCATTCAGTGCGCAATGGTAGGCGGGGAGAAAATCCCAGCGAGGGGAAGGGATTGCCTTGGCAAAAGGCAAACCGGATTGGAGAAAAGAAGGAGAGGAGGAAGGAAGAGGGAAGAGGGAGGCGATCTCTCTCGCATTTTCCCCCACCGACACACCACTGTGGGCTGCCTTCCCTTCTCCAGTCCTCCAGCCCTCCTCCCCCTCCTCGGTCCCCTTGGCTGCCTTTCCTCCCGACTCCTTCCTACCATCCTTGCGGGAGAGAAGGGAGCCTTCGTATTAATTGCGCAATGGCCAAACAGGCGATATTCCGTTCATTTCGCTATAGAACTGAATTTATTCCTACTTCGGTTATTTTTCGTTTATACTTCGCTTCGTGGCCAGCGTTTGATAAGGCTCTATGAAGCTACCCCTGGTGCTGGTGCTGTGCAAAAACCTCCTTATTTTTCTCAACCAAGACTTTATTTGTTCATTGGGTTTAAAAATTATCCTAACTTTTTCATGTTTAATTTGGCTGTTACGTGTAGTGAACATTACAACAGAAATATATGAAGGACCTGTTTGGTCAGATTACAGCATGTTAAAAAAAACAACCTCTTTTTAAAATTGATTCATGGCTTACATGAAATGTTAGTAAGCAAGCAGTTCATTAAAGCTCATGATGAATTCTGCTACAGAAAATCTGATGTGAATATCCTGGTTAATGGTGCTCTTGAGTTCATAGGTACATACTTTTTTATAAATTCTGATTCTTTCCTCCTGAATTAAATTGAATTTACAATAGATTGCTGCAAAAGAAAGTACATTTGGTAGGACTTTCACTGTTCTCAGTGGAGCTGTTCTTGATGTAACTAATGGACAAAATTTGTCTCTGCTTTGGAAAATGTTGTAAAAGAATTTGTTGATTGAGCCTGAAGGCAAGGCTCTTTTTTCTGAGCTATACTTTTGGGAAAGAGTTAAATAACAAGCCTGATGTAACTGAAATAGGGAAGAGGTTGTGGAGGAAATAGAATTGTTCATTATTTTGAGTAAACTTTTCTGAAGTTAGTTTTTCTAGTGCAGAATTTTAGTTGTGAATTTATGCAGTCTTTTAATTTGAGGCTTATTGATAACATCTGTGAGCCAGTACCGCCACCTACTTAAAAGTGCTGCAGCTAAATCTCAGTTGTCCAATTGCTGCTAGAGTTGCCTAGTGTTTCATAGTATTGTCCCTTCAATCCCACAGGCATGCAGCAGAGTGGCACAAGGAGCAGAGTAGCATGCATTTTTGTTTTTGTTATCTGCCTCCAAGTCGATTTTGACTCATGGTGATCCTGTGAATGAGGCACTTCCAAGAACCCCTATCTTCCACTTCTCTACTTAGTTCCTGCAAGCCCATGCGCTTGTCTCCTCTGATTGAGTCCATTCATCTGGTATGTGGTCTTCCTTTCCTCTTCCTGCCTTCTACCTTTCCTAGCATTATTGTCTTTTCCAGTGATCTGTGCCTTCTCATTATATGGCCAGTATACATGAGCCTCGATTGAATCATCTTGGCTTCTAAGGAGATCTCTAGCTTGATCTGTTCCAAGACCCATCTGTTTGTCTTTTTGGCTGTCCATGGTATCCTAAGCACTCTTCTCCAGCACCACATATCAAATGAGTTGATTTTCCTTCTGTTTGTGTCTTTTACTGTCCAGCTCTCTCATCCATACATACATAGTGATGGGGAATACAGTCAGTCCTCCATATCTAAAGATTTTTTTTATCTATGAATTCAAGCGACCATGGCTTTAAAATATTTAAAATATATATAAACTCCCAAAACCAAACCCTGTTTTTGCCATTTTATATAAGGGACAACATTTTCCTATCCATTGTATTTCATGGGACTTGAGCATCCATGGGTTTTGGTATCCATGGGGGGTCCTGGAACTAAACACCAGTGGATACCAAAGGCCCATTATATGATGGCTTGGACTATTCTAACTTGTGTGCTCAGTTGTATATCTTTACTTTTCAGGAGCTTTTCTAGTTCTTTCATAACTGCCCTCCCCATTCCTAATCTTATTACCCTATATATTCAACTATAAGTCGATGTCATGTATAAGTCAAAGGCAGGTTTGGGGGCCAAAATGATGGAATTTAATATGACCCATAGATAAGTCAAAAGTAAGGCTTAGGGTCATGTAACAAAGGATCTACAGGATGAAGCAAAGGCAAACAATGCCAGAGAACTTTAAAAATTGCAGGAGGCATAACTGATTGTATTCATACTGATGGATGGATGAGAGAATAGAGGGAGGCTAGTGCTTCAAGGACAGATTACACTTTTGCGTTTCACCAGGGGATGATTTATATTTTTATTAGAGTTAAAGTACAGCACTTACATTGACCTGTGGATGAGTCGACTCAGATTTTGGGGTCAATTTTTTGACTAAAATTTCTAGACTTATACATGAGTATATACAGTATTTCTTGACTGCAGTCACTATTCCAGCCAATCCTAAGTACAGAAATTCTTTAACTATTTCAATTTCCTTATTGTCTAGATTGAATTTATGTATCTATTCTGTGGTCCTAACTTTTGTTTTGTTTATATTCAGCATTAAACCTTCCTTTGCGCTTTCATCTTTGATCTTCCTCAGTAACTGTTCCAAGTCTGTGATGTCATCTGCCATTATTATGGTATCATCCGCGTACCTTAGATTGTTGATATTCTTCACTCCTCCTCCTTCTGATTCAAGTTCTGCTTTTCTTTGAGGGAGTCCCATAGCTTTTCATGGTCTATACCAGGGGTAGGCAACCTTTCCCCTTTAAGTGCCAAGGGACTTCAGCTCCCAGAATCCCAGGAGCTATTGGCCAATATGGGACAGTGGAACACACTCCCTCCGAGAGTAGTGGAGTCTCCTTCCTTGGAGGTCTTTAAGCAGAGGCTGGATGGCCATCTGTCAGGGATGCTTTGATTGGGAGTTCCTGCATGGCAGGGGGTTGGACTGGATGGCCCTTGTGGTCTCTTCCAACTATGATTCTATGATTCCATGATTCTATGATTGTTTAGTTCACATTTGGGTATAATGACTGTTCTTGTTTTCTTCTTCAGTCTTACTCTGATTTTTGTTATAAATACTTTATGATCCATCCTACATTCAGTTCCTGGTATGGTTCTCTTTGCAAATTGGCTTCTTTGCAATTTGCTTATTGTGTGCATTTCCTTCCTTTTTTCCCTCTTCCTTCCTTCCTTCCTCTTTTTTTTTTTTTTTACTGGCTGGGGGTAATGGTGAATGCTAAAGTGAAATCAAAAGCTCCCTCAAACCCCCAAACCATTCCCTGCTAGACAAGGCGGTTTAGAAAGAGAGGTGAGAGCACTCCTGGCTGACTCCTTTGGGACCTGCAAAGATGTATGCTTGATGCCAACCCCTGTCGAGTGATTGCCTTGGCCAGAACCTTTGCTGCAATGAGGGAGGTTGAAGTGAAAGAAAATCCTTTGGGGGAAGACAGCTCCACTTCTGACCTGGACAGGGCTGATGTATCTGATCTCCCCCAACTCCCCTTAACTCAAAGATCAAGTTCTGAAAGCCTCTCCATCACTGATGAGCAAATGACAGAGGTTGTTGTTACTTTAATTGCCCAAGACATGTTCCCTCAGCATTTAGAAGAAGTAAGTTCTGCTACAAAACTCTTTTCTGGAATTATCCAAGGCCTTTACCTAAGCAGCTTTTACAAATTGAGGCTATTCCTAAGTGGCAGCCTTCCAAAAAGCAACCATGTGGCTGTTTTGAATTAAGGCGGCCTTCAAGGTGGCCATTTAGAATTAACAGAACAAGCATTACCTATACCCTTTTCAGTTGCTATGCCTTTTACGGAACAGAGTACTTCAAACAACTTTCCTCCATGGTGTCTCAGGAACTCAAGGGACTGTATAAAGGGATTAGGGTCTCTTCTCCAGTCACCTTTACCTCCAGCATATTGAATCACTAACATTAACATTATGCTCCCTTGTCTCACCTTGGTGGCATGTGGAATTAACTCTTTCCTGGATGGGGTTTTCCTTGGGTAGAATGGACCATCATCTTGAGTCCTCCAATGTCTTTACTAATTACTGGGATCACCCAAGAAATTATTGTTAATGCCACCCAGCAAGGCATCACATTAAACCACTCATTACGAGTGAGTAACTATTGCTGTTACTTTTGTCACATTGTGCCCTCTGATTCTCCCAAGCAACTAATTCAGATTTCTTTTTTGTTTCGATAATGCGGCTTCAGATTCATTATGCAGCTTCAAATTCATTGTGTAGCTTCAAATATCCCCATAGTGTAAGGATTTTGTGGCAAGATTTCTTCAGAGAAGGTTAGCCATTTTCTTCCTCTGAAGTTGAAAGAGCATGATTTTCTGAAGGTCACATAGTAGGCTTCCATGGAGAGGGGTATGTGAACCCTGGCCTTCCAGGGTCCTAGTCCAGTATTCAAACCAGTACACCACACTGACTCTCCTTGACAACTCTGAGAAAACTACAAAAGACAAAGCACATCAGTTTTGCCCTAGCACTTCTCCCCCAGATGCTAGTCCATTTGGAGATGGGATGGTAGTCCAAAACATCAGCTAATGTCTAATGCAGATCATGTTTTCATTGTTCTCCTGCTTTCTTTCATAGTCGATGTATGTACAGTTCAACCATCACCATCCTGGCACCAATATTCTTGTTGCCGGTTACAGCTCCAATGACCCGTTCCCCCACCATTGCTCACACCACCATGCATACCCAGTAATGAGCCTACTCTTGTTGCAAGAATGAATGGCGAAGTACAGACGTGGTTGTTAACAGCACCTGGTATTCAGTTATGGTCTCCCATCTCCAGAGGTCGGGACATACATGCAGGCATGCATTACAGGCAAAAGTTCTGGCTTGTTACTGCAATCAATCAATCAGTAATTACCAAAGTAACCATTAATAAAATGACTTAGTACTTAGCTCTGTAGGAAGGCATTGGGCTAGAATGTTTTAGTGCCTAGCACCTATATTCACAATGGCTGTCCCTTGGGGGAAGACTGTTCTTCTGTCCCTGCTTTTGATGCAAATTAGTGTTAGAATTCTTGGCATCTGCTTTTGGCTTTCCTCTGACTGTGGCTTAACTTCTTGGTTCAATTACAAAGATCAAGCTTAAAGATAGCTAGTTAGTAACTTTTAAAAACAAAATATTAGTTTTGTTTCCCATTTATTAATCATATAAAAAAAAAACAAGATAGGAGCTCTTTGGCCACCTAAACTACATGCCAATCTATGGACTCTTACTTATAATTATTTAATGTCTGTTTCAGTAATAAAAGTTAAGTTTAAGTTGTGTCTGTAACTGTATACTGAATTAATCTAATCTTAAGATTTGTCTATAGCTGTATGAGGAATTAAGCTTATTAAGATTTTTTTAATCTTCTCCTTTTTTTCTGATGCTCTTATTGATGATGCCCTTCTGATTGTTGTTTTTCTTTATTTGAAAATCTTCAATACAATGGATTGAAACAAAAAGATTCTTTTATTGGAAAAAAACAGCTTCAAATACTCTCCCTCCCTTTTTTTTTTTTTTAAATCCACTGGTACTGTAGAGTAGTAGAAATGTAGCTGAAGGTACCAGAAAATCAATATGGCTACTTTAATCCTCCTGTTTATATTCCAGTCTAAAGAGAAGTGGATTTAGTGTGGGCTTTCCACGTCTTCCTGCTTTTTCTCTTTCTCTTTCTCTGTGTATATCTTTGTATATATTAAAGTTATACACTGAGACTAACTACAAACCTGCTTTTCTGTCAGATGATGAATTAAAACATCTTATTCTTAGGGCAGCAGATGGCTTTCTCTTTGTCGTGGGCTGTGACAGAGGAAAGATTCTGTTCGTTTCAGAATCTGTCCTCGAGATTCTCAACTATAGTCAGAATGATCTGATTGGTCAGAGTTTATTTAACTACCTTCATCCTAAAGATATATTAAAGTTTGCTGGGACACTCCACACACACACACACACACACACACACACACACACACATTGCAAGTGACATTCAGTTTCAAGTCACATAAAAAGACAACAGGGCTACAAGAACAAAATGCTCTAATTTTTTAGGTGAATTTGTTTCTACCATTGGTGCATACAACTGGTATATAAAGAACATGGATTTCATCGACAGCCCTAGCTTTTGTGGTTCAAATGACAGCGAAGGAACCTGTTGCTCAGGTGCCTTTATGAAGAGAAGCTCTGTGGTTGGCTATAATTTGTGTGAGAACTCGAATTATAATGTAGAATGCTTAATTCATAATTCAGTGTAGTTTGGGAAAACTGTAAATCTGCCTATAAATAAAGTACCAAAACAGACTGGCAGTAAGTGCTGGCTTGGGGGCATGGCATTTAGATGATGCACACCCTGAAGACACTCAATGTCGGTGTCATGCCACCCACCTGCCCAGACGGCAGGCAGTGTTGCAGCGCTCCCGCAGTACAGTGTTTATACTCTGCAGGAGTGCAGAAGAGCCACTGCCACAGTGGAAAGGGCAGCTTTTTTTCTGCCCCCAAAAGGAGTAGCAAAAGGAGCAGCATTTTGCCGCTTCTTTTTGTGCCAGAAAAATGTCAGATAAGGGGTGCGGTGTGCGGTTGCTGTAGTCCTGATCCAATGTTCAAAGGGGCGGCGTCAAGCTGCCCCTTTAAGGACGTCTGTACCGGTCCAAAGTCAACACAAAAAGTGGCAGAATGGTGTAGAGTTTGATTTGATTAATCATAAAAACAGTGGCTGTTGTAGATATTACATATATTACAACAGAAGAAAAGCAGTATACAGCAATTGCTACCATGAAAGAAATCAGAGAGAGCATGAAAAGTATAGTGGTAGGAGACAGCTGCTGTTGCTCCCTGGATTGGCAGCCTATTTATAATCATGCAGGCTGTTAGATGAATTACTGTGCTCTAACATTGTCAATAGGAATGGTTGTTACACACTACCATTATTCTGATTATTAAGGAAAGACACTCTTCAGCAGGAAATAGACTGCTTTGACAAAAGCCTGTTTCTGAACTTCTAAACATATAAACTATTAATGTGATGCTTTTCTTTTCAGAACCTAGCTCATTTAACAGTGATACACATGTAAAGAGAGTGAACTATAAAATGATACATGCTCCTATCTGGTTAAAGACCTTTTGAAAGATTGTGAGTCAATAATATTTTTCAGATATTCTAGCTTCTCTAATCAGAATTCTTCTAAGCAGTAGTCGTAGAGTTGGAAGAGAGACCACAAGAGCCATCCAGTCCACCCCCTGCCATGCAGGAATAGACAATCAAAGCACTCCAGACAGATGGCCATCCAGCCTCTGTTTAAAAACCTACAAAGAAGGAGGCTCCACTACACTCCGAGGGAGTGTGTTCCACTGCTGAACAAGCTTTTACTATCAGGAAGTTCTTCCTAATGTCTAGATGCAGTTGCTTTTCCCATAGTTTGAATCCATTTCCGTGTCATAATGTCTGAAGCAGCAGAAAATAAGCTTGCTCCATCCTCAATATGGTATTGCTTCAAGTATTTAAACATGGCTATCATGTCACCTCTTAATCTCCTGTTCTGCTTTGAATACATGTTATTTCATTTTTAACTTAAAATAGTCCCACTCCAATTTCACAAGTGGAACTATGAAATATACTTGGGATAGATAATTATCTGTACCTCTCAAAAGTGTCCAGTGTTGTATATGTAATTGTACACTTTTCCTCATCTTGGATTTGAAAGAGTAGGGTTTGTTTTAATAAAACAGTGATACCCACTGTTTTGTGAGTTTTGGATGCTATTGTACTTTGCTATATGACCAACACAGCTACCTCAGATAGGTTTTCTTGGTGTGAAAATACTGCAGTTTAGCCATAATGGGGGAATTCTAAAAAGAGGGCCAATAGACTGGGACTTCACTATTTTAGGTTTCTATCAACAACAAAGATTTTCTTTAACTTGGGAATGCATTGGCATGTTTTACCTTAACAGCACCTGAGGGTGGGTGGGTTTGGGTGTTGATGTACCTATTGGTGTTTTTAATGTTACAAGCCACCCTGATTGCGCTGCAGAGGGGCGGGATAGAAATAATAATAATAGTTGTTATTATTATTATTATTATTATTATTATTAGTTTTCCTGATGCAAGAGCATTGAGGCTTTCTGAGAAATTAAGTGTTCTCTGCCTAATAAAGGGACTTGTAGCCTCACAAAAGATGGAGACAATCTGGATCTCAAAGGGAGTACCTTTTGTATTGCTAATGGAATTTAAATTTTATTTTCTGGACTTTAAGAATCTCCCAATTCCCGCATGGCCAGAAGGAGGAGGGGTCTGCCTGCATGAATACGCCTCCATACCATCTAAACTGAGAACAACAGTGCAGGCCTATAACTAACATAGTCCAAAAAAAAAAAAATTCCCTCCTGTATAATTTTTAACACCTTTGCCTGATGAAGAAGTCAGTGGAGCTTTGAAAGCTTGCAACATGTATATTGTGCCTTTTGGTTGTCCCAATAAAGGTATTGCTATTTTGTGGATTTTGGATGTTATTGTACTGGACCACCACCAGCCCGTAAAAATGAAGATTAGTGAATAATCAAGTCCCATAGGCTTGAATGGGGTGCACTCCTTTGATTTTAATGGAGGTCGCCCCTCTGAATATGTAAAACTGCAGACTTGAAGTCTATGAGAATGGAGGGACAACTATTTTGTTATATGCCCAACGTATGTACCTCTGGATATGTTTTAAGGGTTTGTGTTACTTAGATTACTTTGCCAAATATGTGGATATGGATCTGTAAAATCAAAAAAGGGGTTGTGGGGAAGCTTCATCTAACTGTCCTAATCTGCTCCTAAACTCCCAGGGTTGCGTCAAAGTGTTTATTACAAAACAGAACAAGTTATGTGCATAGAGCTATAATATGATATCCCTCATCACAAGTAGAGATTAAAATTAATTGCTGAGGAGGAATTGTTACAGAAATGTGAGGGTCCTAGGAGGGCATCCGCAATTAATATTCAGTGGGGGAGTTTTATTAGTTCAGTTGAAAGCAGCAAGAGGGAACAGGCAGCTGATGTGGGGACCTAGCCTGTGTATATCAGTTCCAAAAGTAAAACTCCAGAGTGCAAGGTCCAAATTCGTTTTATTTATTAATAAAGGAAGTCACCATCCATGCAAAGACACACTCGCACGCACACATCCAAGAATTGACGATATAGATAGTTATAGCAGACACTGAATTAAGGAGTGCAGAGGGCAATACTATACCGATTCCAGAAGCAGAGCTTCAGTCAGGGGAACACCTTGAAGTAGAAGTGCTCACCGAGCTGCCTGGGGATTGTGCTGTGACCAGCAAGCTGAGGAGTCATGCGAGATGTGGACAAAAGGGTTTGTTTGACCTCGAGTAAGAACAAATTGGTGGTGCCCAAGCAGGCCTATTTGTATTTCAAAAACTATCCCAGGGCAGACTTCATGATTAGAGTGGATTTTCCAGGATATAAAAATGGGAAGGGAAGTTGAGAATGGTTGGACAATCAATGCAAATGTCCCTGGACAAAGGAATATCACTCCCGAGGTGAGGTATTCTTGGATTTCTGCTTGCGTGTAAACACAAGGTTTATCACCCAAAATCACACCCATTGGTGAAGGGATTATGTAGATTCAAATCTTGATCAATCTGTCCTTGCTATGTGCTCTTGAACTTCCCCATGCTGAGTCTCCCAGATCCCCAAATAATGGTCCCAGATCTCCTTATACTGTATAGCTGTTTCCTCGCACTGGGGCACATTTGCAGCTATGAGCCTTAGGCATCCATTTTATATCCACTTACTATCAGAAAAGAGGTGAGGTAAAAGGAGGAGGGATCTTTGGGTTACAGAACAAAGGATTATCAAAATGACTTTAAATGAGGTTAGCCAAAATTGTGTCATGATAGGTCATCAGTAGTTTTGATGCACTGATTAGTTGCATTGGCAGTTAGAGGTTTTCTGTATGTCTTTTATTAATGTTCACCATGTTATACATGTCACTTGACAAAATACCAGTAACTTTACAGCACTGAATTAGGTCAAATTATTTGAGGGGGAAATAGCTATTATTATGTTTATTACACTTTTTTATGCCCTCCCTGTTCCCGAAAATTGGGAGTCAGTGGTAAAGAGGAGTGTTTTCAAATATTTGCATGTCTGTGGCTGATGGCTGTGGCATGTAAAGGTTAATCAGACAAGAACGAAAGTATATTGGAACTGATATACACAGGCTAGGTCCCCACATCAGCTGCCTGTTCCCTCTTGCTGCTTTCAACTGAACTAATAAAACTCCCCCACTGAATATTAATTGTGGATGCCCTCCTAGGACCCTCACATTTCTGTAACAATTCCTCCTCAGCAATTAATAGCCCTCCTTCCATTCCATCGGATGTCATCTGGGGGAGAGACACCAGGCCCAGCACCATCGGGCCTGGAATAAGAACCCTTACTTCTTAAAGGACGGGTGGGAACTGGGATTTTTATGTTGTATTTAAATTGTATTAATATATATGTATGGAAATTTTAATGTTGTAAGCCGCCCCGATTGCTCTGCAGAGGGGCAGGATATAAATAAACATTATTATTATTATTATTATTATTATTATTATTATTATTATTATATCTTTCATTGCAAGCTTGGATTAAAGGAGAGGTGGATTGTTTATCTGTATGTTTTGGGTTGCTAAAGTATAGCTAATTGCAAGTGAGAATAATGTTAGGAAGACACATTTTAGGTATTAATATTGAAGAGAAGAATCCAAATTGGTTAAGTTTTTATTGATGGGTTTCTCAGCATTCCAAGGAAGCTCATTGGTGCCGAATATTGTTGACCACCATGAAATTGCAAGGAAGTCTAATAATAATAATAATAAGTCTTATTTTTAACCCGCCCCTCTGCTCAGCAGTCGGGGCAGCGTACAATCTTATAAAAACAGTAAGCAATTAAAACATTCCCAAATCCCACACCCTAACCCTCCCACCCCTTAAAACTAGATTAAACCAAGAAAGAATTAAAATGAATTTAAACATAAATACAAATATAACAAATTTTTGGGAGTATACAAACACTGGCAGATTGGGGGGCAGGTAGCAAACCTCCGCCATTGCCGGAAAGTTATTCTGGGAAGGTCTGCCGGAAGAGATTCGTCTTTACTGCTTTCTTAAAAGCAGCAAGAGTGGTAATAAGACGGATCTCGTCCGGCAGGCCGTTCCAAAGTCTGGGAGCGGTCTCAGAGAAGGCCCTCTGGGAGGTCTGTGAGAGCCTGGTCTTCATGGGCTGCAGCAGGCTCCTCCCAGAGGACCTGAGGGCGCGGGGGGGGGTGGTCATACGGGAAGAGGCAGTCCCTAAGATAAGATGGACCCAAGCCATGTAGGGCTTTAAAGGTTAAAACCAACACCTTGTACTGTGCCCAGAAACTAATCGGCAGCCAGTGGAGGGATTTAAGCACAGGTGTTATATGCTCCCTCCTAGATGTTCCAGTAATTAACCTGGCTGCCATGTTTTGTACCAGTTGCAGTTTCCGGGTTAGGCACAAAGGTAGCCCCATGTAGAGTGCGTTGCAGTAATCCAGACGTGAGGTTACCAGAGCGTGTACCACAGTTTCCAGATCCCTCATATCCAGATAAGGGCGCAGTTGGCGTATCAGCCGAAGCTGATAACAGGCACTCCTGACTGCCACATTCACCTGACTAGTCATGTGAAGCGACAAATCTAGGAGTACCCCCAAGCTGCGAACACAGTCCTTAGAGGAGAGTGTGACTCCATCCAGGACTGGAGACTGTATTCCCAAATCTGGTTTCGGTCCCGTGACTGTCAGTACCTCCGTTTTGTCTGGATTCAGCTTCAATCTGCTTTTCCTCATCCAATCCATTACCGCTGTGAGACAGTCATTAAGAGGAGAGGTGCCATCTGAAGTCTGAGCCGATGATCTGGTCATGCAGAAGTATATCTGGGTGTCATCAGCGTACTGATGACACTGCACTCCATACCTCCGAATGATCTCACCCAGCGGCTTCATATAAATGTTGAATAGCATCAGGGACAGGATGGCGCCCTGAGGGATGCCACAATTAAGCTCTATTTTGGACGAGCAACTGTCCCTGGGCCTCACCCTCTGGGATCTGCCCGAGAGGAAGGAGCCAAACCACTGCGGAGTAGTGCCTCCGATTCCTAACTCTCTCAGGCGATCCAAGAGGATAGAAAGATCTATCGTGTCAAAAGCCGCTGAGAGATCCAAGAGCACCAGCAGGGTCACACTACCCCTGTCGATGCCCAGGCGGAGGTCATCAGTCAGAGCAACCATGGCAGTTTCAACTCCATATCCTGTCCTGAAGTCTATTATTGGTCACTTTGAATTTAATTGGTTAATAGTCTGATTACAGTATACAACAGTTTGAAGCCAGAGAGTGAGATTCCTGGTAGTTGATCAAGAAGTGAAGACTGAAAGGACATGAGGTGGAGATGCTGCAAACGTGGCACTAATAGTATTGTGGCCAAGAGACCAGTCCAGAAAGGGGAAATCTCTCCAAGCAAAACTGAAGTAGCTCTGAACAGGAGATGAAAAGTAGTCCAGTGGTATCCTGTAGGAAGAATGTAAGTCTGAATGGTAATTGCCAGCTGAGATCTGAGGAAGCAGTTTCTAAAAGTGAAGATTTCAGGGAGAAGTCAAGGAGAGTTGTTGTGAAGCCAAGGAGGATTGCTGTGAAGATCCAGAGTTCAGTAGAGCACTTCAAGGATGAAGCGTGCTTCTTAACTCCTGAGAGCAAGTGTAGTGTAATGGTTTGGGCATTGGACTCTGTCTCTGTAGACAAAGGTTTAAATCAGCCACAAAAACCCACTAGGCAACCTTGGGCAAGTCACACTTGGTCAGCTTCGGAGGAGGGCAATGGCAAACCCTCTCTGAACAAATCGTGCCAAGAAAACCCTGTGATAGGTTCACTGTAGTGTTGCCATAAGCTGGAAATGACTTGAAGACACACAGCAACAACAATAGCAACAAACACAGCTGGTAAAGTGGAGCTTGATGGGACATTGACTGATTGATTAGATAGGGAGTAAAAGAGTAGCGTGTTACTCTCAACGGATTTGTATATCTAATATTTAACGAAGACAAGATACATATTTTAATGCTTAATACAGTCGGCCTTCTATTTTCGCAGGGGATTCGTTCCGGACCCCCCTGTGAAAACGGAGACTCGCCAATATTCAAGCCCAATAGGTCTGAATAGGGCACGCCCCATTGATTTTAACAGAGGTCACCCCTCCATGAATATTCAAAACCGCAGACCTCAAGTCCGCATGAACGGAGGGGCAACTGCAATTGGGAGTTCCTGCATGGCAGGGGGTTGCACTGGATGGCCCTTGTGGTCTCTTCCAACTCTATAATTCTATGATTCTATGATACTACATATTTAGTATTTATTAAACCTATTTTCCCGCCTGTGTCTAAACCTTTATATTATGGAAATGTTTAAATTATATGATGATGGGTAAAATGATACAGTTACATTCACAAATGAAGTGATTCTACCACATGTGATATCCTAATTGGAATTTCCACATATGTGGAACCATACTGAAGGTTTTCTTTACGTGATGGTGTTAGTGGTGGAAATATTTGCTGTTCTTTCCCACATTCTAAAGTAGCACTTCTCATTAAAAACAAAACAAAACTTGTGTGTGTGCATGCGTGCGCGTGTGCATGCGCTCACTCACCTTCAAGTCACCTGGCGGCTGCATGAATTTCATACGGTTTTCTTAGGCAAGGAATATTTAGATGGTTTTGTCAGATCCTTCCTCTAAAATATAACCTACTGCTCCTGGTATTTATAAAAATACATTTATTTCTTTTAATATATAACCACGGCTTTTAATATATATTGATGGGATGGCTTTTATATGAGATGTTTGTTATATGGGGTGGGTACTGTAGTTTTTAAAGTATGTAATTTTATATTGTTTTTATCTGATGTTTTGCTTTTATTGTAATGTGTTTTTAAAGTGTTACTTGTAAGCCCCCTTGGGTCCCTTTTGGGAGAAAGGTGGCATAAAAATGAAATTATTATTATTATTATTATTATTATTATTATTATTATTATGATCTTTGTACAGAAAATAACATCAGGTAGAAGAAAGCAGTTTAAGTTCACCTCTGTACTCAGCAATGTGATGCACAAAAAATAGTTACTTTGCTTTGTTTTTTATTTTTGCCTATTTTGTGAAAATTATTATGCCTTAATTAAACCATTGGAAAGAATATTAGTATAGCTTCATAAGTTCAAGGAAGAAGAATTAAGCTGTTTTTCATTATTGTGTACCCTGCCAAGGTGGTGTCTAGCCCCATCTCTTGCAAATTCTGGCAGGCTGTGGCAGATCTTTTTTTTTTTTATCAGTAAGACTAGGCTTTACACTTCCAGAAATTGTATGGATAGCAGCTGGAGACCAGATTTCTCTATTGTTGCCCAAACTGCTATCATAGAGAACTTGCTTTGTTTTTCAGAATTAGCACTGCAGAGGAAATAGTCACTAAATAGTGCAGAATCTGTAGCTGAAGCATGAGTAAGTGTTGCTGTCACTTTATGTATGTTCCAGATAACACTTATGTAGACATGCGCACATGGACACACACACACATATATATATATATAGAGAGAGAGAGAGAGAGAGAGAACTGAAATTGATCACAATTACATCAGCTTTACCCATATAATGTCTGCATTTGGACAAGAAAAAAACTAGTTCCCATTGACAAGGTTGCTTTCCTCTCCTTTTCCTTTTTGACTGAATAGGAAATTATATGTTTCCATATTAGATGAACTGCAGTCTAGCATGTTTGAATTCTAAACTGTGGTTGATCTTAATTGTGGTTAAAACAAGTCTCATAAAAATTTCAGTTTAATAAGATGAGATATTGAAAGACCTTTGTCTACCTGAATAGGGCTAATTTACTTTTTTGCTTTATGTGCATAGAAAAAGAAGTTACAAAGCCACAGTTAATCACAACTTCCCATTACATTTGATACTATGGCTAATGGCTTCCAAATAAACCAGAATATGCAAGCCAAATTTAAATCAACATTTCATATTCAGGCTTGTTTGAAAGCCATTAACCATAGTTCTCAGATAATGGAAAGTTATAGATAACTAGGGCTTCACAACTTGTTTCTCTTCATATGTGAAATGTCTGCATGAAGCCAATTCATAGCTGAGCTTATTGAGATGACATTTCATTGTCTGAATGTGGCCTAACTGATTTTGGCATTTTCAACTACCGTAATTTCCGGCGTATAAGACGACTTTTTGACCCTGGAAAAGGGTCTCCAAAGTCGGGGGTCGTCTTATGCACCGAATAGAGGAGGAAGAGGATGAGAATGGAGGGGAGAAGGAGAAGGAATCCAGGCAAGAGAAGGAGGAGGATGAGAGAGAGAGGAGAAAACGAAGGAATCCAGGCAAGAGAAGGAGGAGGATGAGAAAGAGGGGAGAAAATGAAGGAATCCAGGCAAGAGGAGGAGGAGGATGAGAACCGGGGGGGGGGGGGAATAAAGAGAAGGAATCCAGGCAAGAGAAGGAGGAGGAGGAAGAAAAAGAGGGGAGAAAACGAAGGAATCCAGGCAAGAGAAGGAGGAGGAGGAAGAAAAAGAGGGGAGAAAACGAAGGAATCCAGGCAAGAGAAGGAGGAGGAGGAAGAAAAAGAGGGGAGAAAATGAAGGGATCCAGAAGGAATCCATGCAAGAGGAGGAGGAGGAGGAAGAAAAAGAGGGGAGAAAACTAAGGGATCTAGGCAAGAGGAGGAGGAGGAGGAAGAAAAAGAGGGGAGAAAACGAAGGAATACAGGCAAGAGGAAGAGGAGGGGGAGAAGGGAGGGAGAAGAAAGAAGCCATTTCTAAGATTGTCGTTGTTGTTGTACACCTTTGAGTCATTTCCGACTTACAGCGGTCCTATGATGGTGTTTGCTTAGCAAGGTTTCTTCAGAGGGGGGGATTGCCATTGCCTTTTCCTGAGGCTGAGAGAGTGTGACTTGCCCAAGGTCACCCAGGGGGATTCCATGGCTCAGCCAGGATTTGAACCCTGGCCTCCAGAGTCATACTCTGATACTCAGACAGGGTGACCAAATATCTTTAATGCAAAGGAGGACAAGTCACTACAAAAAATGTAGGACATACAAGAAAAAAATGTAGAGAAAGCTAAAAGCACTAATATAAATGTAAATCCATGCTTTTTAGCCATGCTCAAAATGGAGGACATTTTGGAATTCCTCCTGGAGAGAAGGTTGACATGGAGGGCATGTCCTGGAAAAGAGAAGGCTAAGTAGCTCATTGAACTACAAATCCAAGAGCTCTTATAATATGGAGCCATGGCAGTTAAAGCTGTGTCAAACTCCATCAGTTCTACAGTATGGATGCAGCCTGAATCTGCACTGCAGAAATAATATAATTTGACACCGCTTTAACTTCCATGGCTCCATCCTATGGACTCCTGGGATCTGCAGTTTGCTTTGTGGTATCATAGCTCTCTGACAGAAAAGGCTAAATATCTTACAAAACTGCAAATCCCAGAATTCCATAGTATTGAATCAGGGCAGTTAAAGTAGTGTCAAACTGCTTTAATAAATTTCTGCAATGCAGACACTGCCAAAGTTGATGTGTTGCTTCTTTAACAAATAATTCTGCGCAATAGAGAGAGAGAGAGAGAAAGAGAGTACCCTTGAAGATTTATCTAAAGAAGAACCAAGTTCCTTAACTTGGAGGTTATATGTGTTTGTTGTGTGCCTTCAAATTGTTCCTGACTTATGGTGATCATGGGGTTTTCTTGGCAAGATTCTCTCAGAGGAGGTTTGCCATTGCCTTCCCCTGAGGCTGAGAGTGTGTGACTTGTCCAAGTTCACCCAGTGGGTTTCATGGCAGAGTGGGGAATCAAACCCAGGTCTCCAGAGTGGTAGTCCAACACTCAAACCACTACACCATACTGGCACGTATTCCCATGTACTACCAATGAAACAACTGCAGACTTTTTGTTATTCTTGTGCGTCTTCAAGTCCTTTCCGACTTATGGCAACCCTAAGGCAACCTTATCATGGGATTTTCTTGGCATGTTTCTTCAAATGGGAGTTGCCATTACTATCCTCTGAGGCTGAGAGTGTGTGACATGCCCAGGGTCACTTACTTGGCTGCAAATTGTACATACCCCAGAATGCATCACCTAGTATATTGGCAGTCCTTCCTCCCAACACTTTCTCATTTCCCCCCAACCATCTCATAGCTGGGAGAACATGGGAGCTGTAGTTTGTGGTGTTTATAAGTGACAGTTTTCCTGCTAAGTACCTGCATGTCATAAGCATTTGAATTAAAATTACCATATTGAAATCAAATCTGATGTTTTTTTTAAAAAATTATTTGTTGTGCGTTGGAAGAGGGGGTCGTCTTATACAGCAAGTATAACCCAAGCTCTATATTTTGACTGGAAAAGTTGGGGGTTGTCTTATACGCCCAGTCATCTTATACGCCGGGAAATATGGTAATCATAATTAAGATTAACTGCAATTTGTAAGGTTTGGTTGATGAAGCAAGCTGCAGAAACAAAAACAAGCAAAAGCTTCTGATCTTGCATCAGTGAATGGGTAGTATTCCAGTTTGTTTTGCATTGGATCTGAACCAGTCCAATCTTCTAAAATGTTTGTCAGATACAGTTTAGCTTTACTGAGGGTTATCCTGCAAATTTTTATACAAATCACAATATAAAGTATATACATTAAATGCATTAGGGGAAGGAGGATGGAGAGACAAGTGATAATGCAGTAAACATTTGTCCTGCTTATTATTAAGAAGTCAAGCACAGCCTCCAAAGCCAGTATTTTAGAAAAAAATATCAATCTTTAAATAGTAATACATTGTTGCAGTAGGAGTGTTGTGCCCATAATGATGTTTTCCACTGTTGTGTGAGTATGCTGGAGTTGTACCATGTGTGAGTAGGTAAGCCTAATGCAGACCTAATACAAAAATTGTGCAATTTTTGAAGGTTAAAAAGTAGGGCTTCCGGGGATGGGGGAGAGATATTGTTGCTCTTTACTAGTGGTGTCACAGGTACTCTCAGGAAACTGCCTACAGTTTTCTTAGTGTTGCCGTGTTTTGTCCAGATTGCATATTCAGTTTGAGTAGCTTTTTGATATGAATGTTTTGAATATGATGCGCATAGCATGAAGTAGTACAGAGGCTGTGACAAATCATGCTCCGGTTTTACTTCTGGCAGACTGTTAACACAAGATTTGCATGTCAGCATGTCTGCTATTCATATTGCCAGTAAGTGTTTACTTACTTCAATGGCCACTTACTTGTTAAAAGCTGAATCTAAAATAAGTGGCCATTTATACTGGAGAGCAATTCAGTAAGTTCAGTACATGCTAAATCATTTTCTTTATTCAATGGGAGGGATTACAATTCAGTTTGCTTTTGAGATGCTGTATAAATTAGAAGTGTTGCGTAGTTTGCATATTTACTTACCTTATTTAATAACACATGTTCTTGAATAACAGCTGATTTGAATTTCCTGTTAACTTTCTTAGCTGAAATGCTGGGCTTATCAGCGAGTGCATGAGCACAGACATTTCTCTTCTATAAACCATTTAAATGATCTCTTTCTATGTTGAGAAAAAGTTATAATAAACCCCTCGTTGTCCAACATTAGAATTCCTAACTTGCATTGCACTGCATATCTCAGAGAGACTTCAGCAGTGAAAATATCCTATTAAAGTTTTAATCTGAGCCATTAAAGACATGCTGATTCTGCAAGGAAATATAGCTGCCTCCACTCAGCTCCACTTAAGGTTACATCAACCTTACTTTAAAGTAAGAAGTGATTTGTAACCAGGGTACTGTGAAATAAATTTATGCTATGAATGTTGAAGAAATCATCTTTTATTTATTTGTCCTTTGTTTTTTTAGAGTGTTATAACTGTTAAAGTTATAGAAAATCTTCTGACCCATACTTTAGATGACAGAAGGAATCACATCAGTAATGTATCACATGTACTACTAATTTCGTACAGAGATCTGGAGCGAAGTTATGCCGTTGATGTGCAAGAGAATAGTATCAGCAGACATGGAATAACTTGAGAGGAAAAGCTCATAAGGCAATGTGGAAACAACCCTGTAATAACTCTGTTGCATAGAATACATATGGGCTTGTGCCAGGTTTAGGATAAGATGGAATAGAACAGAGTGGCTGGAACACGATGTTAGTGTGTGTATGCCTTCCCATATCAGCCTTTAGGATCTTTTGCCAGTGCTTTTCTACAGGAGATCCTTTATCAGGTATACCTATAGGACATAAAGGTCTTTCTCAGCAATAGTGCTCTGGCTAGGGAATCTGCTCCCTAAAGAGACTTGATTGCCAGTTCTATTACAAACCACAAGTGATGCTTTCTCCAGGCTAAGCAAAAACATTCTTATTTACCCAGATGTTCTAATTCATGATGATGTTTTTAATGCTTAACAACTTTGTTTACTGTTTTACTGCTTTCTGATATGATCCAGTGTGCATTACTTTGGAATCCTGATGCTGTAGAAAGAGGCACTTCATTTTGGTTTAATCATTTCCTGGTTCACTCTGTGAAGCTATCTTTATATGTTCCCTGGGATGGAAGGTCAAGCTGACCAGTGGGGAAAATAATTGATTTAATGCAGCTGGGGTTAGGAGTGACAACAAGCAAAAATTGTTAGCATTTGACAAGTTTCTGATTCACTACCCCTATTGTAAGTAGGAAGACTGAATCTTTAAGGCTGACTTGCAATGTAGCTTTCTGTAACATTGCAGTCCAGAGGTGGTTGTATGCAAATTATCCCCTTAGGCGACCTCCCAGACCAAACAAGATGCTAAAAACAGATTGAAGCTGAATCCAGACAAGACGGAGGTGCTCACGGTAGGGGCCCCGAAACCAGGAATTGGGTTGCAACCTCCAGTCCTGGATGGGGTCACGCTCCCCTCCAGTGACTGTGTTCGCAGCTTGGGGGTGCTCCTTGATTCGTCGCTCCTGATGACAAATCAGGTTAATGCGACGGTCAGGAGCGCCTGTTATCAGCTTCGGCTGATACGCCAGCTGCGCCCTTTTCTGGAAGTAGGGGACCTTGAGACTGTTGTGCACGCGTTGGTAACCTCACGCCTTGACTTCTGTAATGCACTCTACATAGGGCTACCCCTGTGCCTGGTTCGGAAACTACAGCTGGTACAGAATATGGCAGCCAGACTTGTTTCGGGAACATCTCGGAGGGACCACATCACTCCGGTTCTAAGGTCCCTCCACTGGCTGCCTATCAGCTTCCGGGCCAGGTACAAGGTGTTGGTTATTACCTTTAAAGCCCTAAATGGCTTGGGTCCAAGCTATCTCAGGGACCGCCTTCTCCCATACAATCCTCCCCGCGCTCTCCGGTCCTCCGGGAGGAATTTGCTGCAACCCCAAAAATCGAGGCTTGCGGCTACCTCCCGGGGGGCTTTTTCAGTTGTTGCCCCTAGACTCTGGAACGGCCTGCCGGATGAGATCCGTCAATTAACATCGCTTGACAGCTTCAAAAAAGCTGTCAAGACGGATCTCTTCCGGCAGGCCTTTCCAGACCAACTATCTAGCCTCGGGTAAAAATATAAATAAAATATCCCTCCTCAGTGATCCTCACGTGGCCCCATCATTGATGGTTGGATCATTCTGGCTGGGCATATATTCGGGGTCTCTATTCTATTTTATTTTAAATTAATTGTGCATTATGCTGTTTTAACATTCATCTGATTTAATACTGTCTTAAGGGGGGGTGGGGGGTTATTGTATTTATTTGTTTTATGGATGTATACACTTTTAACTGTAAGCCGCCCAGATTGATATTTCAGAGGGCGGGGTATAAATAAATTTTATTATTATTATTATTATTATTATTATTATAAATTGGATGGAGAAGCTTTGTGTTCCATTGCCATGCATTTGCACCACTTGTACTTCCCAGAATCCCAAGCCAACATGGCCATTTGTCAGATTGTGGGAGCTGAAGTCCAACAATATCTGGAGACCTATGGATAGGAATTAGAAGAAATATTTAACATGCCAATATAAGCTCTTACTTCAACAACTGCCCTAGAGAATTGGGAACTAGAATAAACATATCTTAATATAAAATGTTTGTTTTGATTTTACAGAAATCAGTACAATAAAAATATAAGCAGAACTTCTTCTACCCTGTGTGGTGGAAGAATATGGGCCGCTGTTGCCGTAAGTCCAGATAGGGTGTGAGCATTTTCTCATTCAACTTTTCCAAAACAGTATCTCCCACTTAATTGTGAAAGTCATGGCTGAAACTGCTGAAATCACCTGTTTCTCTTGAGAATCCTTGGTCTAGCTTATTTTGAGTACTTCTTTAGCATAGCTATTGATACCAGTTCATATAGCAATCTTGGCATGAACACTTGAAACTATAAAAAGAATATGTGCTGTATCCCACGTTGCCCATGTTTCCATAGCCTTCATGGAAAGTTGCCTATTGTGTACATAGAACATGAATGAAAATTGCCTTCCTTTTAAATAGCTTCTTCTGAAAATTTTGAGTTCTCAGTATGTTAGCTTTGATTGTTTTTTCTTCTAAATTATCCCATGGGAACACATGGACATATAAGATGATATTGTTGGAACCCATGCCTTCTAGTCTAGCATAATCATTCTTTTTTAAGCATTGAGTGGTGAGATATCTCCAGACAGCTCTTAAGTGATCAGAATAAAGAGGACCAGTTTATTTTGTACTGACTGAAATTGTCTGGAGGTTCCTCCCCTCAAATACCTGAACTAGTGGTATGGTGGCAATGAATTCTATTGGCCCAATTTGTATTTCCTCTTTGATCTGTAGATGATTTCGACTTCCATGCTCCAGTGTCACTTGTGTACGTGTGCAAATAGGTCACCTTCCACATTTTCAGTTTGCTGAATGGTTAATACTAATTTTAGTGCAATTGGATTAAAAGTGCAGTCGTACCTCCTGATTGATGGGGGATCTGTTCCAACCCCCCTGGTGAATTGGAAAAACTGCAAATATTCAAAACCTTGGGCGCACACACCATTTTGTCCCTTTCCACTTGCCATCTGTGAACGAGCGAGACCGCAGACTCCAAGTCTGCAAATGGGGAGGGGTGAGTGTAAAGGTAGTTTGAAAGCTTAAAATGTGTGCTCCTTTTCAACAAGAACTTTGTAAATTATAACACTTCTTCTTCTTCTTCTTCTTCTTCTTCTTCTTTATGTTATCTATTATTATTTTTAGTAGTATCAGTGGTATTCAGCTTATAACAGGGCCTGATTGATTGGCTGCTAATAGTTTTTGAAGTCCGTATGTCAGTGATTAATGTAAATCT
This sequence comes from Phrynosoma blainvillii, assembly GCA_026167975.1. Classification (NCBI taxonomy): domain Eukaryota; kingdom Metazoa; phylum Chordata; class Lepidosauria; order Squamata; family Phrynosomatidae; genus Phrynosoma; species Phrynosoma blainvillii. Next base: position 372,854,452 of record JANUYF010000001.1, on the reverse strand, counting down.
ATTAACTTTTGTTGAAAAAAGCTTTTCCCTTTTAATAGCAAGTACATATCTTTACCACTTATCAGTGCACTTAAGCACTCCCTAAGCATTTTACAATGTGTAAACTAATTGCCCCCAACATGCTGGGTACTCATTTTAGTGACCTACAGAAGGATGCAAGCCTGAGTCGAGCCTGAGCCCCTGGCTGGGATTGAACTCACAACCTTGTGGTTTGTGAGTGAGTGGCTGCAGTACAGGCATTTAACCACTGCGCCACCAGGGCTCTTTTTAAGGAGTGTATCTCTACCATGAGGAATATTCTTCAGTAATGTAATCATAACCAAGATTTGATTTTTATTAATAATATTCAGTCACTTCAATAATAAACGTAAGTGTAATTGAAAATTTTAAGGGAGCCTCACTAGATGACAATCTTAGCAACTTATTGCATTGCTTCCACATTCTGCTCAGGTTGGCAACAATTTATAGATAAACATTTCTGAAGTGACAGATTCAAGAAAAGCATACCAAATATGCTTTTCCTACAGAGAGTCTGAAAGGGCATTGATGTCAGCGCAGTCATTTGAATCACCATAAGAAAGGTCTTATATTTTAGAACGTAATCTGAAATTAATATTATTTGCTTGATTTTACTTCTGAAAAGTAACTGAAATTCACCTGCAGAAGCTGGCAGTCACTTCAGAAAATTGTTTTATTTCTACTGTTAAACATACTAGATGATTATGTGGCTATAGAGCAAAAGGTTGAATTATGTTTCTTACATGTCTTCACTGGAGTTTCACACACGAACTCACACATGCACACACACCTCTCTCTTTCTCTCTCTTGTTTAATCATAAAAATTGTGACATGCTTTTTTGTCTTTAAATTATTATTTTTTGTGCATACATGTGTAGACATCATCATTAAAATACTATTTTTGGGAAATTAGTGAATTTACAAGTTTTTTTATGTTTTGGATAAATTTGCCAGATCAAGCTATAAGATAGGCTTCTAGTGTTGGCTTCTTCCTGTCCCACAAGTTTGACGAGCTTAATTACACTTTTCAGATGAAATTATTTTCAGTCTGAAAGCTAAGTTGGCATAAACTTGCCTGGAATGCTTGAATTCTGATTGTTGTTAATATTTTCAATATTTGTTTTGTAGGGATGTTATGAATGCTCACAAATTTTCTTGTCCTTGACAAGAAATGATGACACATTGAGACACCCCGTTGAACAAAATTATATGGTTCTTTCTCATTCTTAGGCTGGTTGAAGGATCAGTCCACAACTAGTGGGTTATGCTATCGAGGCAAGAGACTCAAAGTCTGTTTGGTCCATTCACTGTTCTCTCTCACTTAACTGTTTTAATTTTCCTGCTGTGCCATCTGGTTGACTTTTTATTTTTAGCTCACTTCCTCTTTCAAAATTTTTCTGTAAAGGTAAATTGAAAGTATGGCTACTGATTTAATGATGAAAAGCTAAAAAATACAAGATATACATGTGAGCAAGAAAAAGAAAGTGAGTGAGAAGAAGAAGAAAAAGAAAAGGCTTATATATGAAAGATTTTGAAAATCTCCCCAAAACTGTAGGTACATTGGTGGAAGAGGGTAAGGGAAATACTTAACTCAGTGAAAAAGTTTAGTTGGCTGTTGAGAGGTGAAACTTTGAGTCTGCAGCAGAGATATCATCATTTAAAAAATATATATATTATTGAATATTCTACAAACATTTACATTATAATTCACTTTTATTTTGTTCTTTTACCCCTACCCTTCTTCCCACCCTCCATCTTAATGGCTTTACAGAGGATATATCTATATAGCACATAATGACCCATTTTCCATTATATAGGTAACAGTCCAAATCACATTAGTTATTTCTCTAAGCGGTTGTCCGTACTGGCAAAATAAAGTAGCTTCAAACCAATTTGAAGCCAAGCTGTGCAGACGACGTATGAGGCGAAATTGGGTAGAAATTGACACAAAGCAGCGCTCCAGGGCTAAAAACCAGAGCAAAAAGAAGCTTTGATAGTCTGCCTTGATGCAGAAAATTCACATCATTGCACTTGCGTATAAACAAAAGGGTCCCCATACAGGATGGCGCAAAAGCAAAAACACAAAAGTATGACAAACAGGGTAGGTCACCAATAATGCAATGGATGTAATTACAGTATACCCAAACCAGACAGTCCAAAAGGCAGGCTTGGGGTGAAGGGAAGTCGAAGGGCCCTGCATGGGGGTGGGAGTGGGGGCTCTATAATTGTGCTTGGCCAAAGTTTTACTGGGTATACCATGCATTAATGCACTGTATAGACAATGTGTCACATGTACAACTGTGTGGCTGGTCACAGGCATCCAATAGGATGGCAGCTGGATGGGAGGAGGGAGGTAATTAGCGGTCATAGGGAATGTGTTCATGCGATAGTGTGCATACATGGTGGGGAGGGGGAGAAATAACCAAATGGTGTGGATTGATGCTTCATGGTGCAGACAGCCTCTGGATGTTCAGCCTGCCTTCAGAGCTGGCTGTGCAGACAGCAGCACTTCCACCTGCTTTTGTAAAAAACGGTATGTGAAATACCTCAGTAGATTTGTTCAGTACCTCAAATTCAAAATGGAAAACTTGTAGACTGTATTAGAGAATTTGGGGTTGAGAGACATCCTCCTTTCTGTAGATTTGAAAGAAGCTTATTTGTATGTTTCAGTGAATCCAATTTGCAAGAAATACCTGAGATTCTATGACAACAATCATCATTATCAGCGAAGAGCCCTGATGGTGCAGTGGTTAAATGCCTGTACTGCAGCCACTCACTCACAAACCAGAAGATTGCATGTTCAGTACCAGCCAGGGCTCAGGCTTGACTCAGGCTTGCATCCTTCCAAGGTCATTAAAATGAGTACCCAGCTTGTTGGGGCAAGTAACTTACAGTTGTAAACCGTGTAGAGACTGCATAGCATGATATGAAGCGGTATATAAATGAAGCTGCTATTGCTATTGCTATTATTGATTTAAGACCTGCTTGGGTTAATACTAGTACCCAGAGTCTTCACTAAAGTGTTGGTGCCAATAGTAGCCTTTCTAAGACAGCAGGGAATACATTTGTTGAATGGCATTTTGGTGAAAGCTGGGAGCAAAAGGAAAGCCAAGTTAGATCTCTTGAAAAATTGAAATTCTGCAAAACCATGAGTTTCCAATAAATTTTGAAAAGAGCCACCTACAAGCATCAAAAAACACTGACACATTTAGTGAGAGACATAAACACAGAAGAAGGCTGTGTATTTCTTTCAAACTAAATAAAATAAAATAAAAGAGATTGCATCAGATTTGCTTCAGATAAGTGCAGCAGACATAATGTTTCTGGCAAATATATTACATATAATGTCAATGATTTAAATACTGCCTTGGGCAAGATTTCATACCAGAGTGTTACAACTGTTCTTAAGACTTCATTCACAATACTTAATGAGAAAATACTATTATAATCTGACTTTACTAAGCAAGGTAAAGAAAACTTTGAAATTGTGTGCAACCAAAAAAGCATTGGAGAAAGGCAATTCTTTTGTACCTTGGAAAAAACAGAACAGTTTCAAGTTTTTATGAATGGGGCAGGGTTCACTGCTGTGGCCAGACTATTGAGGGAGAATGGTCAAAATCAGAGAAGAATCACAGCATCAATCTTTCACAAATGGGAGTAGTAATGCTAGCTCTGTTAGAATTTATACCAATGATATAACATCACAATGTGCAGATCTGCACAGACAAGATGACAGTGAAGACCTGTCTTTCAAACCAAGGGGGAATCCCATTCACATCAGCTGATAAAAGAATTGACAAAAAAATTAAATTGGGCAGAGATATGTTTGATTAATCTGAGTTAATTAACAGCAGTCTATTTAAATGGGACTTTAAATCAGAAGTCAAATTTCCTAAGAAAATCTTGCCTTGGAGAGTGGAGTCTGAACCAGTAGGTTTTTAATAGGTTGCATAAACAATACAGCAAATTGTTGGTAGACTTTCCAATTAAAGATTTTTTAAAAAAAAAAATGTAAGAGCAGAATGTCATGACACTCTGCAGTTGATGTGGCCAAAAGATCTACTATGTGTTTTTCCTTCTTTGCCAATAACACAGAAAGTTCTCACAAAAATAAAGCTACAGAAAGTTCAGGTTGTGTTATTAGCCCCACATTCGCCTTACAGACCATGATTCCATTTTCTGAAAAACATGTTGGTGGAGGAACCACATCTTCTACTTCAAATATCAGACTTACTGCTGCAGGGATCTATTTGCCATCCCAATCTACAGTGGTTAAAGCTTAACCTCTTGGAGGTGGAGCAGAGTTGGGGTTTTCTTTTTTTTTTCTTTTTTTTTTTTTTTTGCAGCAAAGATATTCTGAGCTAGGGACTAAAACAGTTTTAGCGTTCAGGAGGCAGCCAACTCAACCCATTTATGAGACCACTTGAAAAGCATTCCAGAAGTGGTGTTGACAGAATTCAGTCATGCAAATCTGTATGTTAGTAGATATGTTTGTGTGCTTTATGTTTTTGTGTGTATGTGTTAGAGCCTTCAGTAAAAATTATTAAACTTACAAGATGGCATATTGAAAAGCCTGAGATGGAATACACGGAAAAGACAAGCAGCTGCTTGTCTTGTATTAACAAGAACAGAAAAGTTTCTTTCAACTCTTCTACATATTAAAATGTTTCTGAGAGGTGCAACGTTACAACTCTTATGTATTGTTCACAGATTCCCAACTTAGGATCTGAATTTGATATTAAACAGTTTGACAAACCCTTATTTACTTATGTTGCCTTTCTCCCAAAAGAGACCCAAGGTGACTCACAGACAAAAAACTTTTTAAAAATATTACAATAAAATTTAAAACAGTTAATATTAAAACAGTTATCATTTGAACCTCTTAAGCAGGCTTCCTTGAGACTGCTGTCTTTCAAAGTGGGGTTCTTTGGTTGCTATAATCTCAGTAAGCAGAGTTTCTGAACTGGCAGTCCAGCTTTATATGTGTCCAATTCTTTGGAAAGAAGTATGCCTGGTGCCTAGTTTACAAGTCTTCAGACTGTATGTTAAGACATTCTTGTTTATCCAAGTGTACTACATGCATATAATAGTTCTGTTTGGGTGGTATAAATAACAGTGTTACAGATAAATCAGAAATTTTACAAGACACGCATAACAGATGAATCAGCTGTTTACAGTACTTGTTGAAAAGACATTATCATTTCCCCTGTATGTATTCACTGTAGGCCTCTAAAAGAAATATATTCAGGATTGTTCACACAATGCAGTGCTTGTGAAGGATAGCTGAACATATGGATATGAGAGATGCAATATTTTGAAAACAGGGTTGTTATTATTGTAGGTAATACATTGTACACTAGGAACAAAACAAACCACTTTGCATGTCAATTGTACATAAAAACATAGCATGGGGTACTTTCCCATCTTGCTTGAAAATATATTTTTCTCTTTGCCTTAAAAAAAGCCACAAAATATTATACGGTATTTGACATTTTAACAAATGTATAAGTACATGGTGTTAAACAATATTAATTTGGGTTCTAATAATTAAACTGTTTAATATGCTTTTAGACTGTTTAAATTTATACCTTTTTTGTTTAATTTTTTTAAAATTTGTAATTTTATTTGTGTACCAAGGTGAGATCTTTTGATATAGGATGTGACATAAAATATTGTAACAAAGTTTTAATACCCTTGAACTTATTTTCAGCAGTTAATAATTTTCTACTTTGTTTTCCTTGACATAGCTACCAGTTTTCTACTGAAAGCAGAATGAATGTGTTTTGTTCACTTTCTTGTACTGCTGAAATAGTACTTTATTCCTCTACCTTAAGTCCCTGTTTGCTGGTTAGTATAATTATTATTTATAGATTAAATTTAAATATATTAGGAAATCAAGACACATCCTTTAAAGCAAGTATATTGCTTTACATTTAATACTATTTGATGGTATCCCTTCAGTTTTCTATTCCCCCATTCTTTGTGAGTCAGAAGTAAATTATTTGCTTTCTTTTGAAGTAAGTCCTGAAAGTAGTTTTAGGGTTTTAGAAGTATCTTTTGCAGCTGAAATTTAACATATCAAAGCATTTTTCTTAGGGTGTACATATTTATATAATGATTCATTTGTTAGATTGAAACAGTATCGTGAGTTGAAAAATAGTATGAGAGCTTGGATGAATAGTCGTGGATGGCAACACTCAAAAAGGGAATTATTTATGAAGGGCAAGTGTCTGCAGGTTTTAATAAAACATTTAAAGACATTTGCCCAGGACCTTCTTAAAACTCTTCCTTCCAGTTTTTAATTTTAGGATGCCTCCAATTGGGTATGATTATTTTTACCTAAGCTTAACTGTTAGTCTCTTTTCTAGCTGTCATATTCCAAATTTAAATATCCTGAAAATACATAGTAGTAACTTAGAACTTCTAAACTACATAGTAGTAATTTAGAACTTCTAAGCATGTTTTAAAATTCTTGCTTCATATGTCATTCTTTTTTGGAAAGGGGGGATTAAGTTTAAGTGATGAGAAATGTGAAGAAAAGATAAACAAAACAGGCAGTTGTAAACCATGTTACTTACATATTTTGAATAATATTTTAAAGGACACTTTAAATGCAATTTATAATATATAGAGAAATATGTAAACTTTTAATCATATGGTGTCCTTTAGAAGGCAACTACAACAGAGTTTTTCATGCTGTGTTCTGAAATTATGTCTATTTTATCAAAGTATATTGTGCATAAGCAGCTTCATGGTCATCCACTTTGACCATACGTATGTAATACTTGGTTCTCATAAGCAGGTTCATTACATGATGACCTTGACAATGTACAAACCATTATTTGTTTATTATTAGTGTTACCAGGTGTGGCCTTCAGATGCTTCTACAAACCCACACATGTTCTGCAAGTACATATGTATAAAGGATCTTTGAACAGTGGCAAGAAGGTTTCATAGCTAATTACTCACAATCCCAATAACATGGAGCTGTTTCGTGTGGAGGGGGTGTTGAATACACAAGAATCAAGCTGCATACAATAATGGCACTAGAAATAGCAAATATTATTGTAGAGCTTCGAATGACCTCCAGAAAAGAGATTAGAGCTTCAGAAAAAGTTTTCCTTGAAGAGAGACTGGGGAATATATAAACTCTGGTTACTTCTATAAGATGTGGAAGACCTTATTAAAAATCTCTGACTAGCAAATATCAAGGATTCAAACTGCATACTGCCTCAGCCTAAGTTAACCAGGATCAACAGCAATCCTGAATACCAGAACTGACACCAACCTTTTTCCAGCTTAGCCTCAGCCAGCAGAAATATACTTGATAGGACATTCTTGAGACTTCTTGAGAAGAAGGGGCAAAGTCCCTACTGTCTCTGTTCCCAAGAGTCACACACCAAAACATCAGTCAGAATTCAGTAACAATAGCCATGCACCAAAGTGGATGGAGTTAGAACTAGGCTCTTCTTAATAATGCTCACAAGAAACTCTATATCATTTTTATTTATGGCTTAGTAATGAAGACAACTTTACAATCTTATCAGTGGGAAATACCTTTACCTTTTTAGAATAAGAGACTATACAAAGAGAGAAATTAGAAAAACAGAACAAAGAACCATTCAAGAAAATATATATATAGCAGTCAAAAAGAGGTGCAATTCCCTAGGTCTTATACGCAACCACATAAATATGGACCCTCAATAAAGTAAAATTCAAGACCATGGTATCTGCAAAAAGGGAAGGATCAAGCAATACAGAGCCAATGAAGAAGTTTTATACTCACTGTTATAGGAACAAACTAGTCATAGTTCAAGTGAGATTAGATAACCAGTCAGGACCTTTGTAGACCTAAACCTTCTAGCATCTTGGCATTTATACAAGATCTTTGCAAACACAATCATTTTCTTAGTAATGAGCAAGACCTTCGAACATCTTAACTCACAGCTGAGCTGTCAACGGTGTTTTGAACATTATACTGTCCCAAGTAGCTTCTCAAAGAGTATGTACACGTAGGGTAATGGAACATGTAAACTTAGAATAAGACATAGAAATACAACAGGATTTCTTTACAGGTAAACTCCTGGATGCAGGAGCTAAGACTTATAGCAAGGCAAGATAATGAGGTTTGCTGGAAAGATCCTGGGATCAGCAGCTCAGTGATTTGTCAACTCAGAATTGGTTTGAGTTAGTGACTTTGTTCGAAAGGAAATTATCAGAAATGGTAAAACTCAAAGAATGCAGGAATACAGAAAACCAGCACAGTAGAACATGAATAACGTCTTGGGATGTCAGAATGTGCAAACAGTAGATGGTGAAGCCTTTCTATGAAGTTTCAAAAAAGGGAAAGCTGGACATTGATCCCAGTTCCATCTTTCTTAGACATGAGGAGAGGTGTGCAGGGCAAACAAAAAGACTAACAGAGGTGATGGCCAGCCTTGACAGAATGGTGTCTTCCATCAATAATCTTATAGTAGTGACTGGTTACGGTTATACCTACTGCACCTAACTATGGTCCAAAACACACTGCAGAAATAATCCAGTTTGAGACTACTTTTACTGACTGGGAACTGTTTTGTGAGATATTTAGCCCTTCTCTGTCAGAGAACTCTAGTGTCACAATAAGCTACAATTCCCAGGATTCCCTAGCACTGAGCCAGTGCAGTTGAAGCAGTCTCAAACTGGATTATTTCTGCAGTGTGTTTTAAACCTAGGTTACATGTGACTTCAGGTTACCTGAAGTATAGCCAGTGATGAGGAATGCTGGGAATTGCAGTTCAGCAACATCTGAAAGACCCCTACCTTATATATTTCTCTTCCCCTAAAGATAAGGGGGATAAACCCTATCCTCCAATTAATATTCTGTCCTCTCATTAGTCTGCTAAAATGTGAACAGGATTATACTGTTGATGAATAAAGTTATGTTTATGTGTTTGGTGTTTTATATTACTAATCAGAGTTTTTTTTAAAAGGCTTTTAATGTTTTTTTGTGGGTTTTTTTCGGGCTGTGTGGCCATGTTCTGAAAGAGTTTCTCTTTCAGAACATGGCCACACAGCCCGAAAAAAAACCCACAAAAAACTATGGATGCCGGCCATGAAAGCCTACGACTTCACCTTTTAATGTTTATTGTAAAAATAGCACCCTTTATCATTTGGTTGTTATGATGCAGTAGCATTTCTGCAGTAGTACTGTGGCATGGTGTTGCTCTTAAGTTTAGTATTTTAGATTTGCAGAGTAGTGCAAATTCTTGCTTGCTTCAAGTTACACTTGAACATTTGTAAAGATATTGTATTATGGTCATCTGTGTTACCATAGAAACTGGAGGCCTTCATCCTTGTTACTACAAACCAAATGCAAACAGTGCATGTATGAATGGCAGCTCCTGTAAAGATCCAGATTGAAACATTTCTACTACTTTGCTATTGTCATGAAATACAATATTAAAAGAACTTGGCAACTACATATTTTTAACACTGCCCTCCTAGTAAATATAAAACCAAATTGTGGTGTAAATAGGTGTTGTTGTTTTTCTTTGTGTGGTTCTGGCTTGTGGATTGGGCTGTTCACCTAACCCAGGAACTTGTTTTATTGTCAGTTTAAAGTATTCTGAGTATGCTATTCTGCAAATAAGATGTACAAGCAAGTTCCACTGTTGTGAGTTAAATGGTTTTGGGTAATTTTTATCCATTCCTTGTAGGCTTTTGCATTAGAAGCCCGTTCATAGTTTCTGTTTAATAACTAGAAATCATTTTTAAAAATGTAATTATTTAGGAGACTATCCATCTGACAGATGTCATTACAAGATTTTGTACAACTTTGCATTTTCTGTATAGGGATGTGAATTCAGCAGTATTTCAGGAATATTAATGCCTGGTCTCCATGACAAAGAGTTTCTGAAACTCATCACTAAATACTGACTGACTTAGCTGCCTTTGTGCCTCAGAGTGAATTGCTAATATGGGGTAAGAAAACATCATTCTAAACAACTTGCACATCAATAAAAAGGCAAACACAGCCAACAAAATGAATAAGTATAGAAACATTTTAATTTTGTGAGAGAATTATCTTGGGGTAATCCAGATATCCTGGTTTTCCTAGCTAGAATTGCTTCTGTGTGGCTCAAAAAACGGTATGACATTTACATTTTTACTTAATTTAACAATATTATATTGCTGTTTTAACCACAGAAAAGCCTTTTGTTTCAAATCAACCTGGCATTTTCTCTACTTTTTAGTCAATTTTCAGTTATGACTTGCATCTCCCTCCAACACTGGAATCCTAATTCCCAGAGTCCTGCATTTGGATGCTGAATTCAAAAGCCAGTTGAAAGCAGGTGTGGGAGTCATATGTTTGATGCAAGCAATGTAACCAAACCATTTTTACAAAGTGTTACTATTAAAGTGAGGCTATGTAAAGGGGGGGGGGGGGGAAGAATACAGAAGCTTACAATCAGAAAATTGAAATTAATTGAGAGGAAGGAAGCAGTGGCAAGAATAATAGAGAAACAAGTGGATGCATGTGCTTAGGGTTTGTTACAGGCTCAAATTTGTTTTCTGTAAATTATTGTGCTCAATATTTACCAGTCCTTAAATATTCACCATATATTTTATAAGTATATGTGAAATAAGATTAGAAGAACAGTGAAGGGTGATCCCTACAAAATATAAGAATACCATAACACTAGTAAGAAAACTGGTTACAGGTTGAGTCTCCCATAAACGGAATTCCGAAATCCAAAATTGTCCACACAGGTAGTTGAGATAGTGGTACCTTTGTTTTTAGATGGTTCTGTGTACACAAACTTTGTTTCATGCACAAAATTATTTAAAATGTTTTGCAGAAAATTACTGTCATGCTATATGTATAAGGTGTATACGAAACATAAATGAATTTAATGTTAAGACTTGGGTACCATCTCCAGAATATCTCATTATGTATATATAAATATTCCAAAATCCAGAAAAAACAAAAACAAAGCCAAAACACTTTTGGTCCCAAGCATTTCAGATAAGGGAAACTCAACCTCTACTTATTGTCAGTGGGAATGTATTTGGAAGGAGGGCATACAAGCAGACACATTGGGTGATTTTGCATGACAGAAATTGCCAGTCTAAGGATCTTTGGGAACTCTGGTTTGTCATCTGTGAGCAGAGTTATTCACACTTAGGGCCTTTACAGACTGCCAGAAATAATGCAGCTTGAGGCTACTTTAACTGTCCTGGCTCAGTGCTAGGGAATCATGGGAATTGTATTTTTTTCTGGGACATTGAGCCTTCTCTGTCAGAGAGCTCTGTTGCCACAATAAACTACAGTTCCCATGATTCCCTAGCACTGAGCCAGGGCAGTTAAAGTGGCCTCAAGCTGCATTATTTCTGGCAGTCTGTAAAGGCCCTTAGTGACACCAGTAATGGCTAAACAAGCCATGGGTCATTGTTCCTACTTTGTTTACTGTATCATGGAAATGCAGGCCCACTTCCTCCTCCAGTTTATTTCCACCTCAACAAACCAAGTAGCAAAGCAAGAACAAATCTGAGCTCTGCCTCTCATCTGTTGGAAGAGAAACAAAAGGAGGGTTGATGCCCATATCAATACATCACAAGTAAATTACAGAGCCTTGACAGTGTGATCTGTTAAGCCATTGCCATTGCAAGCAGGAGTAATTGAACAATGTACTTCAACAGACTACATATATAGAATAAACCATGGTTCCTAAGGACCTGTGGCTTGTCCTGTCAAGTACCTTTGACCATTGTGTGACACCCACTTTCAAGACAGAGAATGGGTATCCATATTTTTGTTATTTAAACAACTGAAATACTGTTGTTTGATGTATATATATATATTTAAAAACTTGCATTCCCCCTCCCCCCAATGATAAAATTACATTTGACTGCAAAAATCACATTACTGTACAGTAAAAATACAGTGCAACCAATTAAAAATTCAGGCAAAGATCTATCTTTGAAAAGCCTGAGCAAATAATAAGACTACTGTCTGATGCCAGAAGGGTGTCAGATTTGTCCTAATTGTTCTGTATATGATGTGCCAGCCTTTAATAATACCCTATCTCCAGTCAGCTAACCCCCAGAAAGAAGGGGGGGGGCTACAGGAGAGCTTGTAATGACAATTTAAGAAACAGCTGGGCATGTGTAGGAGACCATAGCTCTCATGGTTCCTAGGTTCTGAGTCAGAGAGGTTTTGTACTTACTGTCAGTACCTTGTGGGTAGCATTATTTTCGTAAGAAGGACCAGCCTGTGGCTTGCATGCTTGGAAGAAATTTATGGAGTGTATTGGGGACACTATTTGGACTTGTGTTTATCTCGTCCTTAGAAGCCTTTCAGAATTAAACCTGCTCCTCTCTCTGTGTGTGTATGTGTGTGTGTGTGTGTGACTTGTGTGCCTTCAAGTCACTTCAGATTGAGGGCAACCCTAAGTCTGAAATCATAGAGTTTTCTTGGAAAGACTTGTTCAGGGGAGGTTTGCTGTTGCCTTCCCCTGAGGTTGAGAGCATGTGACTTGCCCAAGATCACTCAGTGGGTTTCATGGCTGAGCTGGGAATTGAACCCTGGTCTCCAGAGTTGTAGCCCAACACTCAAACCACTACATCACACTGGCTTTTTAAGCCACCTCTGTACAGTAGGTTGTTTGAGGTGGTGGGAGTTGGTGGTTTATATTAGTGTACCAGAATGTTGGAAAGTAACTTTTATGGAAACAGAAGCTTTTTTTTAAAAAAAAAATGGCACTAGACAAAGACATTACACCATGTTGTGAGATACTCAACTGCAAGATTGCTCATTTCTCTGCTAAAAATTTGCTTAAAAATTAAATACTTGCCATTTGGTGTGTCTGTGTATATACAACAAATCTTTGTTTTAAGATGTTGTCAAGGTTGTCCCTCCTCCATGTGTTTTATGTGTAATAATACATTGAAAGAATAGACAGGTTTTTTAAAAAGCATTACATAGTTGAGAATTAATAAAAGCACTCTTTATCATAAGACTTATCATTTAAAAACTGTGGAAACAAAATGAACTCTCTGTTCCAATAAGCAAAGAACCAAGAGCTGGTGACAAAACACCGCAGCAGTGCATGGAAATAGATAGAACCAATGTCTTCGCCCCTTAGCAACAGAATGAATTGGTAGCTCAGCACAGCAACCGCAAAATACTACAAAACCAGCCATGGCATTGTGGCACTTTAGCAAGCATGTAAGAAGTGGAGAAGTTTGCTCACATGTCTGATGTGGTTTGTATTAATCTAATGCAGCATTTCTTTAAAAAATAATAACTTGATTTATATTCTAGATTACTTTGTCTGAAATGTCAGTTCTTCACTTTTTTAAGAAACTGAAATCTGTTTTTAGAAACTGAAATCTGAAGGGATCAGCATTTCTCATTATTGTAGCATAATGACCATCAGGGAAAATCGCATTCCTGGCATAGAGCTAAGAATTTAGAGGATACATTATTAATTGAAGCATCTTTAAGAATCGTTTGTCATTGGTATACTCTTGTTGAAAAAGATATAGATAGACCTCATGCTATTTGTTAACCAGTTTATTTTTATTTAAATATTTTTTTTAACTGGGAAGAGCATAGGAGGAGACATTTAAAAAACTTTGCCTTTTTGTATTCTGATTGAAGGGTTAGCTTTAATATCAGCCACATCACTAGTGCTTTCTTGAATATATTGCACTGATGGATTCTCTTTTGTTGGGAAATTTTTACAACGAAGAGAAGGCACAATCAATCTGCATTTCAATATGATGAGTAATATCTCAGTTGAAAGCTGTACATCTGTTCTTCATGTTTGTTTACTTGAATTTTAGGAAAGTTGAGGAGAGGGAACTGGCCATTAAGTCTTGCATAATTGAGCTATACATGTTTGCTGTTAAGTAACAGAGCTGTGTTTGGCTTATGCTTGAGCCTGAAATATTAAGGTGTTTCTTTTTGTTACAGTTGCTGGTCTGGCAGACTCTGTAGAGCCTTATCAGACATAGACAGTTGGTGCTGTTGGTATGAAAGCACAAGGGAACTCTCATGTAGGAGGTTAATGGAGTGTAATTATAAAGAAAAATGGACTGTTCAGCCACTCTATATCACTATACCGGTCCTGAGAGTGACAAGTACTTGATCTCTTATAAACCCTAGAGCAGAGGTTCAGCCATCTAAAATTATGACATTGTGACTGTCAGACAAACATGTTATGAGATATGTCTGAATGGGATAGGAAAGTTTTCATTCTGCTGTATAGAGGCTCTTTTTACTGTTGGAATTCCAAGAAAAGCACTTCCTAGGTATTTCCTCCTTTCCACCATTCTGTTTGTCTCATACTGTACTCTTTTCCTTAAAGGAGCTTTTTTCATTACTTGACAAATGTTGGAATTGAAAGTTGTTTTTCACCCCGCAATCTTCATCATTTGACTAAGATACAATCCACGTTTCCTCTTCAAATCTCTGTTGTCATGACAGTATACTTTCTGCTGTGAAGAGAGCTGTTGGCTCTTTCAAGACACCATCCCCCAAATGACATTGTAGATTATGTTTCAGCAGGCACAAATATGGTGACAATAGTGTCATCCCTCAGGAACTAAGCTAAGGTTGCCTTGGGCCTGTCTGTCATTTTTGCAAGTGTACAACATAGAGCAGAATGTAATACTTAATAATAGAACTGGAAAAAATCTAGATAGTCACTAAGACCCCATTCCCCTAAAGCAGTTTAGTATTCTTCTACAGATTAAATTAACTCATGGTATTTTAGAGTATGGTGTATAACAAGCAAAGAGCAAAAGTAAAGTATCTGAAGAAGAGAAAAGAATGGAAAGCTCTTAGAAAAGCCCAGAAAACTCTCCCAAAAACTGCTCCAAGACCTAAAATACAAGGAAATTCATACCATCTGTGGTAACTGTTAAGAGATAGGATTTAATGGACTGAAGTCCACTTCATTAGATGCATGAGACATTATGTTCAGTTGCAGACACATAATTGTCAGTCTTTCCTTTTGAAAAATAATTGTCTAGAGTTTTGTTGTGGATGTTTTTGGAATGGGGTTTCTTCTTTTAAACTGGGGGTTCTAAAGTAATTTGGGTAATTTGGGTTCTCTAAGGAGAACCTATCATGGAGTCTTCTTGAAAAGGTTTCTTCAGAAGGGTTTGCCATTATCTTCCTCTGGCTGGGAGAGTGTGACTTGCCCAGAGTCACCCAGTGGGGTTGCATAGCAAGCAGGATTTCATTTACTTCATTTGCAAAACTACCATATATACTCATGTATAAGTCAAACAATTTAGGTTTAAAAAGTGACCCAAAAAACTGGATTGAATTATACACGGTCAATACGGTAATTGACCCAAGCCTCTCCCCAGATGGGCTGCCTCTGCAAGGGACAGCTTGGCTGGGTAGAGGCTAGGAATAGCAGCCGATTGTCCAGAAGCCTTCCCTGGCTGGACTTTCTCCCGGGGAGGATGTCCAGCTGGAGAGATGCTGGGCAGGGCAGTTGTTCGCCCAGAAGCCTCTCCACAGCCAGGCTGCCAAGGGAAGTCTGACCCTTGACTTATCCACGGGTCATACCAAAATCCATACTTTTGGCCCTAAAAGTTGACCTCGACTTATACATGAGGTCGACTATAGTCAAGTATATACAGTACCCAAAAGCAGCTGCACCTTGCTTAGGACACTTTCTCTCTTCTCTCCCTCCCCCAGTAGAACAGTGGACCTAATACGAAGAAATAGGCATGTAGGGTGCTAGGGTTGTTACCAAAGAAGAAAGGGAGCAGTAGCCTGGAAAGGTTTGGGGACTACTGGGCTAACATAATGTTAACCTCTTAAAGAGTGCTGAGTTCACTGTGAAGCAGTATAGAACTATAAATGCTATTGCTGTTGCTAAGAAGATATTTACTGAGAGAGAATTGGGGATATTCTATATAAATGTATAACAGTGGAGGCGATAGTTGAAAGTCATCTTTGTATTTTTTTTTTTTTTAGGTCTTTAACTTTTCTGCTTTTCTCTGTCTCTGTTTTTTCTTTCTAATTTTTTTTGTTCCTTTTTGTCATAACTGGTCTTGAATAGTCATCATCATCATCATCATCATCATCATCATCATCATCATCATCTTACCTGCCTGTCCCCATGGATTGAGGTGGGGCACAACAACAATTAACAAACAAACAACATCAGTTAAAACACATTGATTAAAACACACATCAACTTAAAAGGACAAATAAATTGTGCATATATTAAACAATCCATATCTAAAATTCATCATTTAAAATTCACAATTAAAAAATCATCTGGATAAGCCTGCTGGAAGGGACTATGATGCATATATACAACATCAATTAACATATATTTTTTTAAAAAAGAAAAATTGAAATCTGCCTGAAGGAGGGAAAAAAAGGAACAGAAAATTGCAGGACAGAAATGGAAGTATCCTCTGGGGTTTGGTTCCAGAATCCCCCATGGTTACCAAAATCTGTGGATACTCACACCCCATTAAATACCATGGAGAGTAAAATGGTTTTCCTTATCACGATGGCAAAATCAAAGTTTCCTCTTGGAGTTTATGTATTTTTTGAATATTTTCAAACCATGAATACTTAAATCCGTAGATATGGAGGGCTGACTGTAAGCATTGTTGCTGTATCATTGAATGATACATCTAGAACACGGGTAGGCAACCTTTCCCCTTTAAGGGCCGAGGGACTTCAGCTCCCAGAAGCCTCAGCCATGTTGGCCAATAGTCCCATGTTGGCCAATAGCTCCTGGGATTCTGGGAGCTGAAGTCCCTCGGCCCTTAAAGGGGAAAGGTTGCCTACCCCTGATCTAGAATAATGGGACAAGGTATGGGTTAAGAGTTTGAAGTTTACTTGCTGTTAAGATTTGAAGGAAATTTTATTTAAAATTATGTACTGGTGGTATTTGCTTCCCAACAAATTGTTGAGAATTGGTGAAAAGCTTGACGAATTATTAAAATCTCCTTTCCCTACAGAAGACAGAGGTCATGGCAGAATCAGCATTTTGAGGAACTGAAAAAAATAGTCAGGGTAGGCTAATATTGTACATTCATTCCGGACCCCCCGAGGATACTGAAAACTACTGGACCTCAGGTATGCCCCTCTTGTCCTGAAGTCCTGTTGTGCCTGATGGCGGCACAGCCACATACACGTGTTGCCATTGAGGACAATGGGGGGTTGCCGTCCGTGGATGCTTAAATCCATGGTTGGCAAGCCTGCAGATAATGAGGCCTCACTGTTGTCATCATGATCATCATTCCCACTTCTCTTCAGGGATCAGGGCAGGGTTTGTTGTTGTTTTTAGTTGCCCTCAAGTCGGCTCCGACTCATGGCAACCCAGTGGATGAGACCTCTCCAAGCCCCCCTTTCATCTACTGCTCTATTTAACTCATGTAGATTCATACCTGTGATTTCCCTAATTGAACATAGCTATCTGGTGTGTGAGCTTACTCTTTTTTCTACTGCCCTCCACCTTTCCAAGCATTAGTGTCTTTTCGAGTGAGTCATGCCTTCTCATGATGTGGCCAAAGTACAATAGCCTAAATCAGGCACAGGCAACCTTTTAGAGACCTGGGCCGGTCTCCCGTTGCCCAGGTCTCGGCTGGGCCGAGAGGGGGGGGATGGCGGCGCGCGTGCACCCTCTGTTGCCGCGCGCGAGCCCCGCACACGCATGTCGCATGTCGCATGTCGCATGTCGCATGTCGCGGCCGCCATTTTTGTAGTCCAAATCGCGGTCGTGATGCGTTTTGCGCATGCGCGGCCGCAATTTGGACTACAAAAATGGCAGCCGCGACATGCGCCCTGGCGGCTGCGGCCGCGAGTCTTATGGCAGCCGCCGCGAGTGCTATAGTGGCGGCAGCGTGTGCGGGGGGGTCGTGAGCAACGGAGGAGGGTACCACTCGCGACCCCCCCGCACACGCGGCCGCCACCATAGCACTCGCAGCCGCAGCCGCCAGGGTGCATGTCGCGGCCGCCATTTTTGTAGTCCAAATCGCGGCTGTGACGCGTTTTGCGCATGCACGGCCGCGATTTGGACTACAAAAATGGCGGCCGCCACAGTGCACGTCGTGGCCGCCATTTTTGTAGTCCAAATCGCGGCCGTGACGCGTTTTGCGCATGCGCAGCCGCGATGTGGACTACAAAAATGGTGGCCGCGACATGCGCCCTGGCGGCTGCAGCTGCCAGGGTTATGGCAGCCGCCGCGAGTGCTATGGTGGCGGCAGCGTGTGCGGGGGGGTCGCGAGCGGCGGAGGAGGGTACCCTCCTCCGCCGCTTGCGACCCCCCCGCACACACGGCCGCCACCATAGCACTTGCGGCTGGAGCCGCCAGGGCGCATGTCGTGGCCACCATTTTTGTAGTCCAAATCGCGGCCGTGACGCGTTTTGCGCATGCGTGGCCGCGATTTGGACTACAAAAATGGCGGCCGCCACAGTGCACGTCGCGGCCGCCATTTTTGTAGTCTGAATTGCGGCCGTGACGCGTTCTGCGCATGCTCGGCCGCGATGTGGACTACAAAAATGGTGGCCGCGACATGCGGCCTGGCGGCTGCGGCTGCAAATGCTATGGCAGCCGCCGCGAGCGCTACGGTGGCAGCGTGTGCGGGGGGTCGCGAGCGGCGGAGGAGGGTACCCTCCTCCGCCCCTCGCGACACCCCCTGCGCCACGCAGCCGCCACCATAGCACTCGCGGCCGCAGCCGCCAGGGCTCATGTCGCAGCCGCCATTTTTGTAGTCCAAATTGCGGCCGTGACGCGTTTTGCACATGCGCGGCCACGATTTGGACTACAAAAATGGCGGCCGTGACATGCGCTGTGGTGGCTGCGGCCACAGCGAGTGCTACAGCAGCAGTGTGTGCGTGGGGATCGCGCGCGACGGCTTGGGCCGGTAAGTCCGGTGAACGGGGCCGTTTCCGGCCCGCGGGCCGTAGGTTCCCGACCCCTGGCCTAAATGTTTTCATCTTGGCAAGAGTTCTGGCATGATTTGTTCAAGAACCCATTTGCTTATCTTTTTGGCTATCCATGGTATCCTCAACACACTTCCCCAGTATCACATCTAAAATGAGTTTATTTTTTTCTTATCCGCTTTCTTCACTGTCCAGCTCTTAGTGGTAATAGGGAATACTATGGCCTGGACAAGTCTGGTGCTCAGTTGTATATCTTTACTCATTAGGATCTTACCTAGTTATTTCATAGCTGCCCTTCCCATCTCTAGTCCTCTTATTTCTTGGCTGGAATCTCCATTCTGATCGATGTTTGATCGTAGGTATGGAAATGCTTTAACTATTTCAGTTCCTCCCTCATCTATGTATCGGAACAGACCGGCAAGTTAACCTGCCTTCTGGGCAGCCGTTTATACGGGGGCGGCCTCATGACGCACTGGAGGTGCACCGTTTATACGCCACATGCTACTGGAGCATCATGAAGCCGGCTTCCGGCTGCGGTGTGGGCGCAAAGCTGGCATTTTGCCTCCTGAAAAAGGCGGCTTCAAGGTGGATTGGGGCTGCTGCATACGGTTGCTGCAGCCCCAAGCTACTTCTTCCGCCAGTCTGTTTTGGTCCTATGTTGAACTTATGTACTTCTTCTGTAGTCATTATTTTTTCCATTATGTTCAGCACTAGGCCTGCCTTTGCACTTACAGAATGCTAATGTTGCTTTCTCCTATCCTCACTTCTCCTTCTGAGTGTAACCCTGCTTTTTTATGATGTTTTCTTCACACAAGTTGAACAAGTATGGTGAGAGAATGCAACCAGAACCTGACCCCTTTGCCAACTGGGAACCAATCTGTTTCTCCACATTAAGTTCTGATGGTAGCTTCTTGTCCTGAGTATAGATTTCTCATCAGGACTATCAGATGTAGTGGCACACTCATATTCTTTAGAACCATCCATAATTTTTCTTGATCTATACTGTCAAATGCTTTGTTATAGTCTATAAACCATATGATTTTTTTCTGGACTTTCTTTATGTGCTCCATTAGCTATCATACATTTGCAGTGTGGTCCTTAGTGCCTCTTCCTTTATATATATATTGATCTCTTCCAATCTGTTGGCCAACTTCTGGGATTTCTCTCTCTATGTATGGTTGGCATCTGTGCTGCAGAATTTTCAGCATAATTTTACTTGTGTGAGAGATTAATGCTATGGTCCTATAATTGTTGCATTTTTTTGTGTCTCCTTTTTCGTGAATTGGGATATATATCGATCTCTTCCAATCTGTTGGCCACCATTTCATTTTCCATATTTGTTGACATATTTTTATTTGCGCTAGTGTTGATTCTGTCTGTGTGCACTGTAGCAGTTCAATTGGAATATTGTCTGTTCCTGGTGACTTGTTTTTACCAATTTCTTTTATTGCAGCTTCCACTTCATTTTTTAGAATTTGGGGTTCTGTCCCTGGACTTCCCACGCTACCACATGCATCTGGGGGAGTAGGCTCAAGTCAACAAAAGCTCATGCTACCTACCAACTTTAGTCTTTCAGTTAGTCTCAAAGGTGCTACAAGATCCCTTTGCATACTGATGTTCCTGACTGACATAATTGTGTCTGAATTCTACCATTAATTTCTTTAGTGCCCTTCCAGCATCAATTTTACATAATTATTACAAAAAAAGTAATGTTATTCCCTACAAAGTGTTAATCCTCAGTTTCTCCCCATAGAGATTTCCAATGTGAAGTCGTAGGCTTTCATGGCCGGCATCCATAGTTTTTTGTGGGTTTTTCAGGCTGTGTGGCCATGTTCTAGAAGAGTTTCTTTCTGACGTTTCGCCAGCATCTTAAGATGCCAGCCACAGATGCTGGCGAAACGTCAGAAAGAAACTCTTCTAGAACATGGCCACACAGCCCGAAAAACCCACAAAAAACTATGTTAATCCTCACTTCCTCCTGCCCCCTTAACAGTGTAAATTTGGTGTGTGTGTGTGTGTGTGTGTGTGTTTAAAAAAATCTAAAACATAAAAACATGCCTATTTCCTTTAAGTTGAACATTTTAAAATAAATGTGAGAGCAAGTGTTCCTTTCACCCTTTACAGAAGGCCAAAATGAGCAGCCAGAGAAACAATTTTTCCTACTCATAATGCTATCACTTTACATTAGTAGGTGAGCTGTTGGCTCTTCTGTAAAAACAAATGCAACTTTTCAGGGGTTTCATTCTGTTTTTCTCCACAGATTTCCTGGGCTTTCATTCAAGGCCTGAGAGAGGAAAACTTTGAATATTATGTGACTCACAGGACTCCTACTCTTCCTAATTCCTGTTCTGATTGGTTCGCCCTTTCTATTGCAGCCTGGCTTAGGAGTGCTCAGGCTTAGCTTTCTCCTTCTTTCTTCTTTTCCTGCTGTTCTGTTTTGTGGTTAAAAAAAAATTGAGGGAAATTAATTCTAACATTCTGCTGCTAGTTTCCTTGAACTATGGCATGCATATTCCTTATCCCTGAACATCAGAAGTGCAGCTATAGAAAAGAGAAAACCATGCCTCATTTTGCTGGGTACAGTAATTTAGTCTCCTGTGTTGTTAATAGGTGGGATTATTGTTTGGCAAGGGTAACTGGATTCTGTTCTATTATTTCCTCTACATTTCTTTCCTTTCTGGAAATGTTTCCATCTCTGCTTGCTGACATAGCATTTTAAATAGCTTGACAACACAGTTCTGTTTCAGGTAGCAGCCATAAATGACAGATCAGTGGTTGGATGCATAAATAAACTAAATGGAGCAGATTTCTTTACTTGCTGTCAGCCCTCTGTATTTTAATTTTCATATCTAGATTTTCAGATTATCTAGACAAGTAAATTCAGTAGATATGAATCCATTCAAATATAGACCAGATTTTTATTGCCATTTATCAGGCTGCCTGATAAGAACCATATTTAGGTAAGCAGGCAAGGAAGCTTTTGTTAAGTGGAAGAGAGAGATTTCTGTAACTTTATGGTACCATTGTATTACAAATGATGAGCACTAGTATGTGTGAATAGCTAGTATCTTAATGGCCTTACTTGTAAGCCTGAAATAAACTGTTGTTTTGGAGGACCAAGTGCCTAGAAAAATTAAAAGTAGTAAAGTTCTAGAACAAGTGACAGGCATCTGGAAGTTAAAACACTTTAGTCTAAAGGGGGTTAGAAGGCCATGATAGAAGAATGTAGTGTGTGGACAATGTCTGAGCAGTTTTAATGATGGGCTATTAAGGAGTATGGGGAGGAGATAACAGAAGGTTCTTAACCTTTTCTTTGCCCCCTTTAAATATATTTTGTTGCTGTGTACACCCTCCAAGATTTAACTCAAGCTTTAAATTATACATACATACATACATATACCCAAACTCTGCACTGTTAACAGTTACATAATAATAATAATAATAATAATAATAATAATAATAATAATTTTATTTATACTCCGCCCCTCTGGTGCAGGAGGAGGAGGGAAGACTTTTTTTCCCCCTTTCCCACCAGTTTGCAGCTGGAGCAGTGTGAATGGCAATGTGCAGACCCAACCAGCTAGCTTTGGTCCCTGTCATGTGGCCACTCTGCTGAGTGGGCTCAGCAACCCAAAGGATGACACTGGAAGTGTGGTGACAGGTTTGAATAGTAAATCTTCTCCTTGTACTCAGTGGTATCCCCGCCCCTGGTGTCACCCTGAGCAGCTGGGGCTCTGGGGGATGAGGCTTCTAGGGGCAGCATACTCAGCCTCCCTTGGGGCACCCCGCCCCTCTCCTTATGAGGTGAAGGATGGACCATGCTCAGCCTCCCTCTGGCTGCTCTGTCTCTCTCCTGGGGGGGAGTGTGCCCAAGCTGCCTCATTCCTCTCCTCATGAGCAGAAGGAAGGGACATCATGAGGGGGAGCACACTCAGCCTCCCTTGAGGCTGCCCCATTCCTCTCCCCATAAGGAGTAGGACAGAATGGCATTAGGGGAGTGTATTCAGCCTCTCTCGGACCACCCCATCCTTCTCCTCATATGAAGGACAGAATGGCATAGGGGGGAGAGCCCAACCGGGTGTCACCTCTCTTCTGAGATGTCACCCTCCTCACGTCCCCTAGTGATGCTACTGCTTGTACTCCAAGTTTTAGGGTGAACTGTGAAATACCAATAGTTGAGAGAGGGAGAGTCTTCATTTAAATGTGCTTAATTTGTAGCTGCTGTATAATTCTTATCATATTTGTTGGTTCCTGGATTTGGTTGTTTGCTTTCGAATGTAATACTGTTTTCAAATTTAAAATAGCCTATATTTGTTCTGCCTTTAGTCAGGCAGACCTGATCATTACACTTCTTTAGGTATATGAGAAGTACTTTGAAATACTTCAGTCACGTTAACCACCATATAACAATGTGTCTCATTACCTTACTGTTAGATTCTCATAGAAGACTGAAAGAATGCCAAGTAGCTCTTTTAGGAGCATATCTGCTTAAAACACATGCAAGTTTGAGAGAAAACTGACTGATCTGACAGGTATCTTTAGCCATTCAGACATTCAGAGTTGCTTGTTCTGGTCTATATTTATGACATTCTCTTTAAAGGACATGTCCATTTTCCCATGTTGCCTGACACTATACTCCCATTATTCATAAGGCTTAAGGGACAGTGTTGATACAGATGGCTTAATCAGTACTTTAAAAAACAAACAAACAAACAATAATTTGTGTTGTAGTTTTTACACTGACACGCTTGGGTGTTAAAACTTAAATAATGTATTTTTTTCTGTTATATTTGTGTGTTTCCTTACTAGAAAAGAGTGGTTGAGCAACTGCGGAAGAATTTGATGGTAAAGCAGGAACAGCCAGACAGTAAGTTTCAAATCCAGCCATTGACACAGTCAGAAAATAAAATACAGACACCACAGCCACTACAACAACAACAGCAGCAGCAGCAGCAGCAAACCACTGCACCCTCTCCAAACCTGATTGGATCACAGGTATAGTACTTGAAAGTGTTGCCTCAATATTCTTTACTGAATGAAATGTATTCCACTGTATAGAACATTAAATTTATGTTAAGCTTTTATGAGTTAGCAAACGCTTACAAATAAATAAATTGTGCTGGGATTCAGTTAGACTTTAAAATAAACATTTCTGAAATAACATTCTTAGAACTTGCAGAGCTACCAGTAAACAAAACCCCTTCATAACTTTCCAACTTAAAATGCCTCATTTTTCTCCCTCTGTCTCCTTCTCTTCTAAATTAGAATTTTAGAATATATTTCTGGTTTTGAAGTAGCAGCACTTGGAACTTTCTTGAGTCTTGCATGTTTTTTATTTTTAAGGTTCATTAGGAACCACATAGTCTAGTAATGTTCATTAATTATGCAGAATAACAACATGCATATTCAAGATCTCTTAAAAGTTTAGGGAACTGATTCTGCTGAGTGATCCTTAATATGCAGTCTTTTAGGAACAGATTTGCTTTTCTGGATAAGAGTAAGGGCCACCTTTTTCAGCATTCTTTGCAAGGTTCCCATTCATTCACCAGAGGTTAGTCATTGAACCACTAGTAGACTGTCATCAATCTTCACTAACCCCTGACTTAATAAAAATTTTCCATCATAATGTGTTGAAGTCAAGCTTTGTTTTTCCTTAAGATAAACATAGTGCACCAAAGAATAGTCTGTATGGTTTACTCTGTACTCAGTATGGGAAATATGTAATACTCCAAATATTGTTGAACAGTCCTCATCACCTCTCATCGTTAGATATACTGACCAGGGCTGAAGGGTATTGCAGTCCAAAAACATTTTGTGATTTCACACATTCTGCACCCCTTCTCTATATAAACAGAAGACTATTGACAGTCCTCAGAATAGAGCATTTCCAACCTTTGTTTTTCTATTATGCACAAGAGAACTTTTTTTTTCTATTAAAACTTTCTATCCAACTTAATTTTACTTCAGCAGAAAATTATTATCAAATATTATTGTAGCTCTCTCATTTAAACAGAAAAGTTTTGTACATTCAGAAAAGAATTCAGTCTTTTTCACCTGGAAAGTATTCTTCGTTAGAAAATAATGTGGAGTTGTATTCATTTTCTGGTTTTTGTAGAAACAATTCCCATCTTTTTGTTTAGCTCATATGCCATTGCTTTAACCAACCTAATAAAAAAAAAGCCAGAAAATTAGAAATAATGATATAATGGCATTCAAGTTGGAAAAAATACACATAAAGAATTCCCACAAAATAACTACATTCTGATGCCAACTAATATTCAGCAACACAGATCATAGTTCCAGTTTAGAGTATGTGAATCAAGTTGTTTGTTTTGCAATTGCTAGAAGAAAAGTAGCCAATGAGAAATCTCTTTGCTGCTTTTGGTTAGGAGAAATTTTTCACTATTGTTGCTTGATCCAGTGTTTGTAATATTACAGAAAGTACAGTAGAAATAATTTATTTCATATATTTCCATAAATAATGCAGGAGAGCATGTGGTGAAGAATGTCTTCTCCCTATAAATACAGTAATGCATATTCATACAGTCTGTAATGGCCAAATGCATTTCCTTTTGTCTCAGTAAGCTGAAAGTTTACCTTTAATTAAAATGGTGATCGATCTAGCCTAGTGTGTCATTCTCCAGGTCTAGGAGGTCCTTTGTGAGGCATCTGGGAAACCAATTGTATTCTAGTCACCACCCAGGAGATGCAAGGACATGTGATGTGATGTCAATAAAAGAAGCTACTCCCTGGCTCTACCTCCAGTTTCTTCTTTGCCTTGCTCAGAAGAACTTCTTCAGAGCTTTCATTCCTGAAGACTTCTCCTGTAAACTTATAAAATCTTCCATTTACTGCTTATTCTTACCTTCTTTATTTCAGTGTCTTCCTCTTTATCTTCACTTTCTTAGTTTAAACCAGGGGTAGGCAACCTTTCCCCTTTAAGGGCCGAGGGACTTCAGCTCCCAGAATGCCAGGAGCTATTGGCCAACATGGGACTATTGGCCAATATGGCTGAGGCTTCTGGGAGCTGAAGTCCCTCGGCCCTTAAAGGGGAAAGGTTGCCTACCCCTGGTTTAAACAAACAAAGCCTTTTGCTTTTATGTTTTGTATTTTTATCTCCTCATAGTTTCTGACATTACAAGCAAGACGAATCTTCCAAAAGCAAAAATCTGTCTCAGTCTAGTGAGATTAAAAACCAGTTTGCACCTCTGGAATTTCTCGTTCTATACATGGTTGTAGTCTTTGTTGTAGAATTTTTTTTAAATATATATTTTATTAGAAATTAAAATAGAAGTATAACATATAACATAAGACATACATAGAAATACCAACATATACAAACATATAAAACAGATAACTTAGGACAAAACAATTCTAGACATGACATAAAACTTCCATGACCAAAGCTCGGGATTGGCTTGTTTTTCCCTTCTCACTCCTTGGACCTCGGGAGGCCAATATTTCTCTAACATCATGGCATAGACCTTTACTGTATAACTCATATTACAAGTCTTTTTTTCTTTTTTTTTTGTAGAATTTTGAGCATGATTTTGCTTGCTTGGGAAAGAATGCAGTGGTCCTGCAGTCTTTTGTGTCTCCATATTTCCATATTTCATGGTAGATTTTAGTTAGAACTAAAGTAGATTCTGTCTCTGTAAACTGCTACAGTTCTATTGGTATGTCATCCTTTCCTGGTGATTTTTCCCACCCAATTGCTTTGCGTGCAGCTTTTACTAAGCTTTCTAAATGTTGTAGTATATCTTGGATTATTCTTCTTCCTATGTGACAGTCATCCTTTCCTCTCTTTTATACAGCTCTTCTATGTATTGTTTCCAATGTCTTTTTATTTTATCTTGGTTGTGTATTATGTTCCTCTGCTGATCGTAGATAGCCAAGATTACAGTTATACAAATGGAACACCTAGTGACAATGAAGTTGACTTTCCATCTTCTCAGTTGGCCACAACAACTGACTCAGCCCCTGTGAAGGCTCCTTTAAGGAAAGAATGTTCAATTCAGATCATTTTCTCCAACTGAAGCCATGCCTGCATTGAGTGTATACCCAGGAACACAGCCCCATAAGCTATTTCTCAATTAGCCCCCTCTGTCTTGTAAGAGGCAATTACGTTTCCATAACAGAAAACAATGTGGTGCCCCCTCCTTTTTTTGGCCATGTTTTTAAGCAGCTTATTAAAAGAATAAGATATTGTCTTACTGGGAACTGAGGTATAAACCTAGCACAGAATATTAATCTCAGTAAATATTTGAACATCTCCATAAAGCTTCTCTTCATATCTTGTCATTTGAAGTGACCTTTATAGTAGTATGTTGTAGTGGTTTGAGTGTTGGACCATGACTCTGGAGATCAGGATTCAAATGCCTGCTTGAGCATAAAAATCCACTGTGTGCCCTTGGGCAAGTCACACACTCTTAGCCTCAGAGGATGGCAATGGCAAACCTCCTCTGAAGAAACTTGCCAAGAAAACCCTATGATAGGTTTGCCTTAAGTAAAAAATGACTTGGAGGCACACAACAGACAAAGACAAAGGCTTAGGCAGAAGGATGTCAATGATTTTTGTTCCAGGAACATCTCTGAAAAGTTTATGATGACTTGATCACTTTGATACCAGGTCCATTCATCTTGATGAATATTAACATTCTTTTCAGTAGATCCTCCTGTAAATGGTTGTGGCACATACTGTCTATTAAGCAGTCAAAATACACCTTTGGAGAATAAAAGACATTATACAGTCAGGCTACTTTTAATGCCTCTTGCTTAGGAAAAAATATCTCTGGATCTCCATTAGCATGCTGGATTGTGGCCTGCACAACACAAGCATATGATTCAAGTCATCTGCCTTGACCTTGAAACATTGCAGCATTTTCCTAAGGCTGTACTCATGTTAGTGGCCTTTTCTACCCATGCCCCTCTGGCACAAATCTATAGGGTAGTACCTGGATTAGTCCCAGGAGCTTTACCAAACACTGCCATATGGATTTATTTGCATCCCGGGTGATGGTGATGGCAAATTTGTCCACAATTGCAGGTATTCATGTCAGAGAGGGTGAGGAAAATGTCCAAGATGTGGGGAAAGTTCATTTGCCCTTTGAGAGGTAAGCCTCTGAACCCACAGCAAAAATGACATTAATATTTATTACTTCAAGTAACAGAGTCAGAAGGACAGTCTTCTGTGCAGTTGCAAGGTGTGGTAAAATCCAAGCACATAATTTCTATGAAGAGCTTTTAGAGTGGTAAACCTAAAAAAGTCAACCTGAAAGAAAATATTAAGTAGGGGAAAAAAAAAACCCTGAGCAGATAAGAGTGTAAAAGCAATAACAGGACATGTGGAAGTTTTTAGCTCAGGGCCTTTACAGACTGCCGGAAATAATTCAGCTTGAGTCCACTTTAACTCATGGGAACTGTAGTGTATTGTGGCACCAGAGCTCTCTGGCAGAGGAGGCTCAATGTCTCAGAGAAAACTACAATTTCCCTGATTCCCTAGCACTGAGCCAGGACAGTTAAAGAGGATTAAGCTGGATTATTTCTGGCAGTCTGTGAAGGCCCTCAGTCACAGCTCCGGGACACCATCTTGAATCTGCTGGTTTGAAGCATAGAGTTGGGGCAGAGGCAAGGCAGCCTTCAGCCCAGTCAGGAAATGCTACTTGATCAAACATGCAATCGTAATTGCTAACAGCTTAGATGTGGAGATTGTTGCACCAAAGAGCTCCTGAGTTAGTTACTAAAAGAATTTTAGCATCCAGAAGGCAGCCAACTCAATGTATTTGTGAGACTGCTAGGAAAGCATTCCAGAAGTGGTGCTCAGAGAATTCGGTTGCACCTAACAATGCTGAAATAAGAGATACTAGCACATCTTCAAAATGGCATATCTAAAAGTTTGAGACTGAATACACTGAAAAGACAAGTAGATATCTTGTCCTCAGAATTAACAATATCAGGAAGGCCTCTTTCAGTTCATCAGCATGTTAGAAGGTTTCTAAGAGGTGCAACTTTACAATCTCCACCTACTGTTCACAGATTCCCAACTTGAAATCTGAATTTGGTATTGAATGCTTTGACAAAACCTCCATTTGAATCCCTTAAGGAGGCTTCCTTGAGACTGCTGTCTTTAAAAGTGGTATTTTTGGTCTCAATAAGCTTGGGAAGAAGAGTTTCTGAATTGGCACCATTTTCAATCAATCCAGATTTTGTTAAATTTGAAAAGGAAAAGTTGTTTATCTTTAGATAAATCTAACAATTTATCCTTCTTTTGTCCCTAAGAGCCTTATCACACACTAGAACAAAGTGGAAATGGTGCTAGAGAGTAGCAGCTTTCTCCATGCCTTACCACATAACATCATGGTGCTTCAGTTCTTTTCTCACAGGACACAGTTGTAAAAGCACATCTTTTTTCTAGCAGGAAAAATCCGTTCAACAAAAGACATGCTTTTACAATTGTCTCCCTCAGAAAGAGAACTGAAGTGCTGCAAGGTCATGTGGTAAGGATCTAAGAAAGGCACTATTCTCTGGCTCTGTTGCCACTTTATTTTCTTAAGTTAAGGCACCAAGTCTTTAGGTGCAAGGTCTCAGCATCAGTCACTGGAATTACTAACATTCCGCCCAAATTCAGTTCATCCTCTGGAAAAGAGATGGCATTTGCTAGATGTGAGAAGAGGGATAACAGTTTATTTACAGACATTAACAGCCATTCAGTGTACTGAGGCACTATTTGTTTCTTTTCACCCAAGGACATTGGATTATAAGGAATTGAAACAAATGTTGCCTAAATGGATAAAAAGCAGTATATATTTATGTTATGATGATATTGTAGAGTGCCAAGGCCTTTAGCAGGTCTACACATTTCACAAGATCAGTGGCAACAATTGCAGAGTATGGTCATCATTAAAAGAGGTGTGTAAGGCTATAGGTTGGAAAGAGCTGTAGACTTTCATTAGACACTATAAGATAGATTTATGTTGGGACAGGCAGCTTTTGGAAGGTCCCATTCCTGCCGTTAGAATGGAGCTCGGTGTATTCAACTAGTTGTGGATTGCCAGGCTGAGACTGAAAGATTCACACTTATCCAGGGATGATCATTCTAAGAAGGCTGAAGGAACAATCTACCCATACCCAGGGGCTGCCAAAAAACAAACCAAAAACAAAAAAACAAGCTTTTCTTTCTGTCTGAGCTTTACCTCTGTTTTCTGTGGCGAGCAAGGCTATGTAATAAAACTGTTGAAGAAGACTAAAAGGGTCAAATGGATTTAGAACTTAGGGTTTTCTGTCTTGATCAGATGGCATGAGGGAATAACCCACTAGTTGTAGATTGTTCCTTCAGCCCTCTTGAATTATCATTTGTGGTAAGTATCAACCTCTCAATTTGATGACATAAGGACATGTCAGGGGTATAAGAGTGGGAGGAAGATCTTGACAAAAGGTTTGGCAGATTATATACTTCTGTCCACAGAAATTTCACTAGAACTGGGCTCAGGTAGAACGATTCTTTGAATATAGAAGAACCTAGGCTGAAATCTGTAACTTCTCCAGGTAGGGATGAGAAAAGACCTATGTCTGATACCCTAAGAGAGCCAGATGAACCAGTAGCCTAACAATATAAGATAACTTCCTTTGTTCACATAAGAGAGGGCAGTGTGTCAGCGCACCATTATGTGTGTAATGTCTACACGTAACAAAAGGGGGGAAATGAATTTGCCTCCTATGAATGTCTTATGATAAATGTTTTTATGTATGTGGTATTACAGAAGAATATAGAAGATTTTTTTTAATTCACAAGATTCTTTATGAAAATTATTCACATAGAAGAAAATATTCTACAGGTTGGGGCCAATTCAGATACTTTTTCAATTTCAGTTTGTTTCAGGCTTTCATCTAATGCATGGTTAGAATGAATGGTGTTTTAAAAGAGATTGATACAAATTAAAGGAATACTAATTATGAGAGGGTGATGTGTGTTTTATAAATATCTTAGATCTTTTATGAGTAGATTGTGAATTATTGTTATTGGATTGGCATCTGTTTTTGTCAAGAATTTTGACTGTAGAAGGAATCTCGTGCTATTCTGTGCTGTGCACTTTGAGATTAACTTCCAGGTCATGTGTTATATTTATGTAAAGCTATGTTCAAAGCTAAAGAGCCCTCTAGTGAAACTGCCTTGGAATTGCTACAGCTTTTTTTCCTCACAGACATCCATTTAGGATGTTTCATGCAAGACACCAAACCCATTCCTTTAATATGCGAAGACAGTTTTTGTAAGGTAACATACTGAGTTAACATTGTAACCTAGGTTACCTGCAGCCATCTCTGCGTGCCAATCAGATTTCTACTATGGTCCTCAAAGATTTTCCTTCTCATTTGCAAGAAAAACCGCCAGAACATTTCTCACTTTCTACAATAACTGTAAATTACTCATTTTTCAAGGAGGGATTTTGGGGTGATTTTTTTAAAAATTGAGATATGTGTAGGTCATAGCTTCTCTCTAGCTTCATTTACATAGTAGTGCAGCAATTCTAGAATTTGTAATGATGATAACAGTGTTGAAAATTGTTATTAATTTACTGTTTTGGTTCAGAATTCCTTGTACCAGTCTGAGCCAACCGATACACAGAAGTTATTCCTAACATAACATTGATTTACAGATTAACTTGTCTCTGAGCACCAGAGTGTTCATTTTTGGACTCTTTAAATTAATGGTTCCTTAACATTTTGCATCCCTTTCTAGAACCCAGTTAAAATGCCTCATATTCACAAATGAATTATATTATATTTTTAAGATGAAGTGGATCAAATTAAGATATTAAGGATAGGTGTATTTGCTGACACCTCTGAGAGTAATTGTTTTGTATTGGACTCAGAACAAAATCAAAGGTATGGATGCAGTGGCTGCTTTCACCCTGTCATACTAAACAGTAGTTGTGCACTCTCTTAGCTTTCTTCTTCCTGTGCAGCTAAGAAAAAGAGTTTTGAAACTAATTCTGGTTTTCCATGTCATGGTCTTGGACTTGAAGTTAACACTATGGAGTTTGTATACGTTTCATTTGAGAATAGGAATCAGATGTACAGTTGGTTGAATAGTAGAAACCAGCAGAAATTACTGGTCTCCCTTCCCCACTGGAGGACCCATGTCCCCTCAAAAGTGGCTCTTTGGAAAGCACAGAACTCCTCAGGAGCCAGTTTTGGGTGCTACAGGAAAGGAAGACATCTCTGTTGCAGCTGCTGGTGCAGTGTTGGATTTAGCTCATTTAACTTAACTCGGCAGTAAATTGTTGGGTTACCTTCACCATCCCATCTCTTACACACATGCACAGTCCACACATCCACCTTCAAGATTGAAGCCACAATATTTATGTCCCTGGAAAATTGGATCCTTCCTCTAGATGAGGGGTAGGCAACTTCCAGAGATTGCACGTCACCACCACTGGAGCTAAGATAGTGCATCTTCATTTATATTTATTTCACTATAAGGTCCTTTGTACCCTCTAAGTGCAATGGGGCAATTTTGCCATATGGGGGAAGGGGAGTGGTCAGCTTTAGGCCTAGGAGGTAGCTAAAAGAGCAGCGGGGGGCCTAGGATATAGGAAAATCATTGCCCCATGCTGCCAAGTTGCTTTGAAGGCACTGCTGATCATTTGTGGGGAGATACTTTTTCTTTGCACAAGAACTATGGAGTGGGAAGATCAAGGGGCTTTAAAGAACACATGTAGCTCCTGGGCCACACTTTGTGCCAGCTCCCTCTCTAAATATATGTGGTTTGGTGTTGCAAGATACGTTAATTATGGTTGAGTATGTCAGGCATGTGTAGGATGCAGAAGTATCTTGTAAATATTAACATTCAGGTGGCATGCCTGAACTTAATGTTTTGAATAAAGCACCCTTATTACAGATATGAATGTTGATGTTTTTTTTAAAAAAATAGATGTAAACATATTTACAGCTTGCAAAGATGGCATAGCAATATATGAATAGAGAAGATACCAATTCAGTTAGATTCATTTCTCACAAATGAGAAACACAAAGCAGCTGTAATCAAAACAATATGAGATTCAGTGAAGTTCTGCTAAAATAAAAATACTTGCCCCTAAGGATTCCACATGTGTGTGTCCTTTTTATTTTATTTTTTGATGTAGTCAGTCACCCTGCTTGTTGTGCCCTCATCCTGTTGCTTTGCCAGTATTTGTACACTCACATCTATGAGTAAATGCCTTGTTTAGTCTTATACCAAGGGCAATAACAGGCAGATGTCTCACAAAACACACAAATTCTCCAGTGAAATAATTTCCAATTGTAGCCTTTTTATGGCATGTTATGCGTATGCTGCTGATTGCTTCATCAGTTCCAGCCCTTTTCAGGTGTTCTGGTGTATGAGGTTAATATTCACGTGAAAAGTAAGTGCACACTAACTATAGCCCTTCCATTGTCACTCCTGTTACTCTGCTTATGCAGAGAGGAGTGTTCTGAAGCTTCAGGTGCTGATTTTCCAGATATTTGGATTACATGAAGAGCCTCTTCTTTAGAAATTCACTTTCCACATGAGAAGAGCAATAGAAATACACAAAGAGGTTATGAGGTTAGTGTGCTCCCACTCCTTCCACATTTGTTTAACCTAGAACCAACTGAGCAGTGTTCATGTATTTGTAAACAAAGTATTAAGAGGAGACATGCCTCTGCAAACATCTGGAGATATGCAGCAATCATTTTGTCAGGAAAGTGATGGGAGATCATCATATGTGATGAAGCATGTGGTGTTATTTTTTATTCACCATAACTCAGTTCTGTGTTACTGATTTTTTAAAAAAATATTTAGTGAATGTTCCAATTCCCTACAGTTTCCTCAGGCAGGATTTTGGTGTTTAAAGTCTCCCAGATAGTGTTTAACATAGACTAATTAGTTTCCGTTTTTTCACTTCTGAACTCGAGTAAACTTTTCACACTCTGTACTGAAGACTCTTAAAAGTGTATTTTCTGTTTCTCTTAGAAGACTGTAACTACAGCTTCTATGATCACCACAAAGACACTACCTCTTGTACTGAAAGCAGCAACAGCAACCATGCCTGCCTCTGTTGTGGGTCAAAGACCTACAATTGCCATGGTGACTGCCATCAACAGCAGCCAGAAAACTGTCCTTAGCACTGATGCACAGAACACACCAGTCAACCTCCAGACCACAAATAAAGTCACTGGTCCAGGAACAGAGGCAGTCCAAATAGTGGCAAAAAATACAGTCACATTGGTAAGTGGGCTTGGTAACCCAAGTTTCAGTATGTGAACCATTTTTCATAAGGTTTATAATTAAAGACTGTGTAAAAAAATATATATATATATAAGGGGATTGTGAAGCTGCTTAAATTATTTCTAGATCATTTTTTTTAACTTTAGTTGTCTCCAGTTTGAATGTACTTAGGCTACAATCCTATGTACAGTTGCCAGGAATAAGCCCCATTAGACCCAATGGGAATTATTTCTGAGTAGCTGTGCATAGCATTGCACTGTTACTGTTTCAGAAACTGATTTCTATTTTAATCACTCATATACTTGTTGCATGTACTTGGCATATGACATAGTAATTTTAAATTAAAATTTCTCTATGATTTTTACACTGTTCTGCTTGCCAAGAAAACACCTTTTTGTAGTGTTAGTTATACAAAACTAGTATGAGACATGTGGCTTCTCATTTTAACCACTATGTTAAATGTTGTGTTCCTTCTGTTGTTGATATACAAAAATAATAGTAATAAAGGCTCACCTATGTTTCCATCTGTTAGTGCTGCTGGGTTCACAAGTATAAAATCCTGCATTATGGAATTTTGCCAGCATTTCCTAAGCCTGCAGAGCAGACTTTCTCAGGGGGACTGTTTCTAGCTAAGTAATAATTCTGATAAATATCCAGCCAAAAGAACCTAGCAGTTAAAACATGTTAAAATGTAAAAAGTAACTTGGGGTAGAATATATAGCCATGTGAGTAAGATGAGAAATGTAAACAAAGGACACCTGACACAGAATTTTACTATCTAAATAAGAATTGATGCAGAGCTGCAGCTTTGAGTAAATACATTTACAGCCCTAACTGGCCCATTTCACTAGTAAATTGCTTGGTATACAATCCATATTGTACAAGTTCCAAAACTGACTATGTGAAATAACTTACAAAGTATACTTGTAAGTGCCAAGCCTTTTAGCTATTTTGAATATGAATGTTTATGCCCTCTTATCAAACATCTCAAATCATTTTCCCGTTACTAAGCCTTAGCACAATTGAGCATCATTTGAATCTCCATATGAATGGGCAGCCAAACTTATAATACTTTCTGATTATTCATGAGTTTGCCTTGTAAAACATATATGACAATGCAAAAGCTTCAGAGATAACTGATTTATTTATAAAAGCAGTGAGGTCTCAGGTTTTACATCCTGGTAAAGCAAAAAGACATTTAACTTCATAAGTAAGACAATTTCATCAGAATGACATTAATGTAAAAGCAAGAGATTTTTTCAGGGTTTTGTTATTATGGGAGGGACAAGTTCTATTTGCAGAGCTTTGAAATAACTCATTAAACACATGCCTTTGTTTACTCTATCTTCCTTTTCTTCGTGAATGTGCTTCTGTTGTTTAGCAGGTTCAAGCTACACCTCCTCAGCCCATCAAAGTGCCACAGTTCATCCCTCCTCCTAGACTCACACCTCGTCCAAATTTCCTTCCACAGGTGAGTCTGCCCAAAACAGACACAAGGGAAGGGAAGGGGTGCTCTAAAGGAAGCAAATATATAAAATGAATAAGATGCATATCTGCAGGAAAAATTAGACTGTGTAGAACTCAGCTGATTCAGATGAGAAGCATGACTTTAATTTGAAAAAGAAAGATGTTACAAGCATTTGATAATGTTTGAACTCTTTCCTATATATACTTTTGAAATTAAATCTCTAGGAATGGAAGCATGTTTTGATTTGTCCTGTTGGTTCTCCTTAGTTTTGTAAGAATTGATTAAAATTAAGATAATCAGTTTTGTAATTTCTTAGGCTTTGGGATTCTGTATATTTTTCATGGTTTCTGTGACTGAGAATACTTTGTGCATATGAATCCTCAGCCAGTTTTCTGAACAAAGACTAACTATTTGTAATCAGATTAATGTAATTTGCTCTCAATTCCTGCTCCTTTAATACAGAGGTCCAGATATAATCTAGAAATGCTGCTTAACAGCTAATTTTGTGAGAATATTCTGCTCTGTCACCTTGTATGATGAAGAATAGTTCATACTTAGCATTTTCAATAGCTGATATCAATTTACTTGCTATTTGTCTAAGAAAAGGTATTTTATTTTGTTTATATTCTATATTTCTCCTAGCATGGGCCCCAAGGCTAAAACAAGAGACAACTAAAGCCTGCTAATTAAAAAACTAAAAATTAAACAAGTTATTAAAGCATCTTTATGTTTTAGAAAATATAATATGATTTTAAATAATAAAAAATAATGATAAATATATAAAAGATTCACCACAACCAATTCATCATTAAATCCTTGTTCAAATAAAAAGGTTTTTGCCTCCTGGCAAAGGGAAAGTAGAGAGTGAGCCAAGCTAGACTCCCTTGGAAGAGAGTTTTACAGCAGCCACTGAGAAGACTTTCTCCCATATCCTCACTAGATGGCCTTGTGACAATGGTGGAACTAAGGGAAAGCCCTCTCCCTTGTTTCTTAAAATTCTGGCAGGGTCATATAGAGAAAAAGTGTACAATCTTTCAGTCAGGACTTTAAATGCATAGGGCTTTATAGTCATAACCAGCATTTTGAATTGTGCCCAGGAATAAACCCATGACCAGTGAAGCTCATTTGACAAGGGAGTCAACGTGAATGAGATGCATAGGCTGCTGTCCTCCCAGTGTGTGCTGGAGAGGATCTTTGGAGAATTGAGAGTCATTGCATTTGTGGTTTTCCATCCTGCCTGAAAGAGGCTGTGTTGAGGTTGTTAATGGAAAAAAACTTCCTTGAATTCTATCCTACCAGAGAATTGCCAGCCAGTCTCTAATATCCATTTTTGGAGAAAGGTTATAGAGTGTATGATGGCCTCCCAACTCCAGGGGTTTCTCAATGAACAGGATTTTCTAGATCCATTTCAGTCTGGCTTCAGGCCAGGCTATAGGACAGAGACAGCTTTGGTTACCTTGGTGGATGATGTGTGCTGGGAATGGAACATGAGAAGTGTGCCCTGATGGTTCTACCGGACCTCTGAGTGGTGTTTGCAAACATCAGCCATGGTAACATTCTGGACCACCTCTCTGGAATATGACCGGGAGGAATTGTTTTACAATGGTTCCTATCCTTCTTGGAAGGGTGAACTTGGAAGATAGTGTTTGGCCAGTGGACTGTGGGGTTGGTTTTGTCCCCTCAGGCTCAGTTCTGCCCCCCTTGCTGTTCATCATATAAATGTAACTGATGGGAGAGGTCATCTGGAGTTTTGGCATTTGGTGTCTCCAATATGTTGACAACATACAACTCTTTCTCTTCTTTTCATCTAATTCCAAAGAAGCTATTGCAATGCAGAACTAGTGTCAGTAATGTGCTGAATGAGGTTGAACAAATTGAATTGTAATCTAGACAAAACAGAGGTTCTCCTGGACATTTGAAAGACAGATTTCTTTTCAAATCTTAGACTTGCAGCTTGGGTGTATTCCTGGACTCATCCCTTGAACCTTTGATGCCCAGGAGTGCAGTGACTGTTAATTCTGTTGTGCCAACTGCACTCATTTCTGGAGAAGTTAGATCTGGCTACAGTAACACAGAGCATTGGTTATACTCTAGTTGGATTATTGTACTGTGTGGGGCTGCGTTTGAAAACTGTTTAGAAACTTCCATGGGTCCAGAATGCAGCAGCAAGAGTGCTGCCTGGGGCCACTAACAGGAACAGGGCCTGTTGCCAAGGATATCCAGACAGTTTGAAGTGGGGGACAGTTTGAGGGCAACAGATACTCCACTATCATGGTGATAAAATTCTCTCCCCACTCTCTGTACCCATTATTGTTGTAAGGGTATTCCCTGGACTGCCTCCTCTCCCATACTCTAGTTACAACATATTTTTTATTTCTTTGTCTGACTTGACAGATTGTTTTTAAAAAGACCACCAGCTTCAATGATTATTGCATATCATTCAAGTCAAGTTTCTTCCTCTCCCCACTGTTATTGTCATGGAGCTATTGTCCAGATACTTAGCCATAAAATATGTTGTCATCATGAAAGACAACAGAAATTGTGGAACTAGTAACTGGTACAATATAAATGTGCCAGCCCAATGCTTTGTGCTCTTGTATTGGTCCACAAGAAAGTTAGATGAGTTCAAAAAATTCCAGGATCATATAATTCAGAAATTTGCTTCTCTTGCCAACACAGTTTGTGTTGGGGTATGCAGACAAGTGGTATCTAGCATACACACATGCAGAGTTGAAGCTCATAGACAGGAACGCCCAGAAGATGGTTTTCTGTGAAGAATCTTGTTCCAGATGGCACAGGAAAAATCCTCCCACACGCAGGCTGCTGCTTTCACTTTGGAGAAATGAATAGCTGGACAGTGAAACTTCACTCAATGAGGGCTTTAATCTTTGTTGCAAATATTTACAAAGATACATAGAGTATCAGACATCCGTCTTGAATATTCACAGCTATACAGACCAACACAGTGCTTCGCCAACCACTATCCGCAGCTAACCAACAACGGAGATTCTGACTCTCTCTCATATATAGGTGGTCTTCTTAAGGACATGTGACAGCCATGCACTAATGAAACCTGACTGGTTTCATCCCCAGTGCCTGTTGCATCAGACCTCCTGCATCAGGCCTCCCATGATGCATACCTGGCTGGTCTCACCCACTGTGCATGTTGCATCAGACCTCCCATGATGCACAGCTTGCCAAATGCTGACTCATGCACCTGCCATTTGAACTGTAGTAACCCTGTTACCATTGCTCCAGTTCCTTTCAGTAGCCATGTCAGTTTTCAGTCCAGGGTGCCACATGGTCTTGACAGTTTGCCCAGTAATAAACATCTGAATCAGCTGAGTTCTAATTTATGCATCCTGTGCTTTGAAAAATAGTTCGAAAGCATACAAATGCAAGTAGATAAATAGGTACCACTTGTGGCCATGTTCTAGAAGAGTTTCTTTCTGACGTTTCGCCAGCATCTGTGGCTGGCATCTTCAGAGAATACTGGAATGGAAGAGAGTGGGTCTATATATATTGTGAGACCCTGGGTAGGGAGGAGTGATTCCCATGTAAACTGTGTATTGTTCTGTGTTGAATAGGTATTGTTCTGTTGTTAATGGCATGGCTTCAGGGTGGGAGGATATGCAAACAAGGATAGTCTGCTATTGTCTGCTGGGAAAGCCCCTGACCCTGGTTGGTTTTCCATTTGCATTTGCTGAGTGCTGATTTTCTTATTTTGTAGGACTGGTAGCCAAACTTTGTTTACTTTAAGGGTTTCTTCTTTCCTGTTGAAGTTATCCAAGTGTTTGTGGATTTCGATGGCTTCCCTGTGCATTCTGACCTGATAGTTGTTGGCATGGTTTAGAATTTCAGTGTTTTCAAACAGCATTTTATGCCCAGGATGGTTTATAATGTGTTCTGCTACTGCTGATTTTTTTGGCTGGCCCAGTCTGCAGTGTCTCTCATGTCCTTTGACTCATGTTTGGACACTGCGTTTGGTGGTCCCTATGTAGACTTGTCTGCAGCTGCATGGTATGCAGTAAACTCCTGCGGCCATGAGAGGGTCTCTCCTGTCCTTCGCTGAGCGCAGCATTTGTTGGATTTTCTTGGTTGGTTTGTAAACCATTTGGAGGTTGTGTTTCCTCACCACTTTCCCTATTCTGTCTGTGACTCCTTTAATATATGGTAAAAATACATTCCCTTTGGGTAGTTGCTCGTCTTCACTCCTCTGGGTTTTCCTGGGTCTGGCAGCCCTTCTGATGTCTGAGCTGAAGTAACCATTTGCCTGTAGAGCCCGGTCTAGGTGCTTCAGTTCCTCTTCCAAGAAGTGGGGTTCACAGATGCATTTTGCCCGGTCTACCAGTGTTTTTATTGTGCTTCTTTTTTATCCTGGGTGATGGTTGGAGTTCTTGTGCAGGTATCTGTCTGTATGTGTAGGTTTTCTGTATACTGTGTGACCCAGACGTTGGTTTGGTTTGCGGATAACTAGGACATCCAGGAATGGCAGTGTTCCTTCCTTTTCTTTTTCCATAGTGAATTGGATACCACTTCAGTAGGAAGGTAAACAGCATTCTGTGCAATCATGCTGGCCACATGATCACAGAGTAGTCTCTGACGACGCTGGCTCTTTGGCTTAGTAACAGAGATGAGCACTGCCCCCTACGGTTGGACATGACTTGACAACCATGTCAATGGGGAATACCTTTACCTTTATACCTGTGAATTCCCCACAATCAATATGAATGTTTATTGGTAATTCAAATATATTTGCTCTGTATAGCAGACTTTATATCCATAATGTTACCTTTTGGTGTCTTTGTGTGTCTCCAGGTCATTTTTTACTAATGGTGACCCTAAGGAGAATCTATTATAGGCTTTCTTGTCAAATTTCTTCAGAGGGGATTTGGCATTGCCATCCTCTGAGGCTGAGAGTGTGTGACTTGCCCAAGGTCACCCAGTTGCTTTTTATGCTCAAGTGGGGATTTGATCCCTGGTCTGCAGAGTTGTAGTCCAGTGCTCAAACCACTACACCATGGCTCTCTTTACTGCTCAATACATTTTTTAAAATATAGTATGACATGTTCATCGTATGCTTCTTAGTTGCACTTCCAGAACCAATACAGTCTTTTTCACGGGGGATCCATTCCGGACTTCCCCACGAAAAAGAAAGCCATGAGTATTCAAGCCCCATAGGTTGCCCCTCCATCAATAATCAAAACCACAGTTCCCAAGTCTGTGGTTTTGGAGGGGCTTTAAACTATTAATATTCAAGTATGAATAACAATATGAATAATATGAATGAACTGTTTTTACATGCATTATCACTGGCACTATTATAGAAATATACAACTGTATATAATACTGGTTGAGTCTTCCTTATCCAAAATGTTTGGGACCACAAGTGTTTTAGATTTTGGGTTTTTTGTTTTTGTTTTTGGGATACCTGTATTTGCATATACATATATAATGAGGTATCTTGGAAATAAGACCCAACTCTAAACACATAATTCATTTATGGTTCATATTTACAGTGGCGTCATTAGGAGCATGCGGGGGGTGTGGACCACACTAGGTGACACCCTAAGGGAGGTAACACCACTGCTCCTCAAACACCTACCTTTTGGCAGAAACGGACTGTGGCATTTACCTGCTTCCCTT
This sequence comes from Phrynosoma blainvillii, assembly GCA_026167975.1. Lineage (NCBI taxonomy): Eukaryota > Metazoa > Chordata > Lepidosauria > Squamata > Phrynosomatidae > Phrynosoma > Phrynosoma blainvillii. Next base: position 372,813,163 of record JANUYF010000001.1, on the reverse strand, counting down.
TAAAATGCTTTAAGAGATGGTGGGAATGGGGTGAAGCTCTGTCGAAGAAAAAGGAGAGGCCCCAGAATTTTTTTAAATTAAAAATGTAATGTCAAAATTTTAATTTTTTAAAAAAAAATCTTTTAAAAATTTCCTTTAAAACACCACATTTTTATCAACTCTTCACTATGTATATGTAAATTCATTTAGATTTTGTATATGATATTGTAATTTGAAAGTATAATTTAAATTTTTCTAGTTGTTTATGTCACAACTATTAGCATTACATTCAGTGGTATATGGGAATTATGATTGACGAGTAACATTAGTCCAAAAAAGCATTACGAAGGATTATGTATGGCGGCGGGGTAGGCAACCTTTCCCCTTTAAGGGCCGAGGGACTTCAGCTCCCAGAAGCCTCAGCCATGTTGGCCAATAGTCCCATGTTAGCCAATAGCTCCTGGGATTCTGGGAGCTGAAGTCCCTCAGGCCTTAAAGGGGAAAGGTTGCCTACCCCTGCTGTATGGTATGAAATGGGGGGAAGTCAATGGCAGGGGGTGACACCATGAGTTGCTGCACTAGGTGATACCAACCCTAGGGACATCTCTGATCTTATCCACATAAGCTGAAGGTAATTTTATACAATATTTTAAATAGATTTGTGCATGGAACAGTTTGTGAACATTGAACTGTCAGAAAGCAAAAGTCCCACAATTTTAGCCACCTATGACAAAAGTTTTTGTAATATTTCAGATTTTGGAATTCTGCATAAGGGACACTCAAACTGGGAATTAATTGCATGGATTAAGCATCATATCTAGGTTGAAACAAGTACTAAATGTACAAAAAAGATGTTGTAATGAGTCTTCTGTGTTCATAGTTAATGTAGTCTAATGTGTTAAATTCTTCTTACAAATATGGACTAATGTGTGTTTCTCTCTTTCTTGTGTGTTTGCGTAGGTTCGACCTAAGCCAGTTGCCCAAAACAACATCCCTATAGCCCCAGCCCCACCTCCTCCTATGCTTGCTGCTCCTCAACTTATTCAGAGGCCTGTGATGTTGACAACAAAGTTCACACCCACCTCCTTACCCTCCTCGCAGAATTCCATACACCCAGTCCGTGTTGTCAATGGGCAAACAGCAACCATAGCCAAAACTTTTCCAATGGCACAACTCACCAGCATTGTTATAGCAGCCCCAGGTACCAGGCTTGCTGGACCTCAGACTCTACAGATCAGTAAACCAAATGTTGAAAAACAGGTAAAATGGAGAAATTTATTCTCTGTAATAGCTAAAAAATATTTACTGCTTAACAATGCTCAGTGTCTTACAGGCAGATTGTTAATTTGTGCTTTTATTAGTACATCCAAATGATTATAGTTCACGTATTTAGGTTTTTTGTTTTGTTTTGTTTTTTGTTTTGCTCTTGGAGAACAATATATTCTGTGGGAATATTTCCCAATAATCTTACTGACACTTTCAGTGAATACAAATTAAAGGTAATTTCAAAGTAGCTTATGACACTTGAGAGTAAATTCACCACAACCTCAGATATCAAAAGTTGTCCTTTTTTCTGGCAAATACAAACATTTTAAGCTGCTTTTGAAGCTTGGCTGTTTTCAGTATTTTAACACATTTGCCATGCTTTGACAGTTAGGAGAAACTGTTAGGAGAAAAAAATTTCATCACTCACTTTTGAGTTCTATTAATAGGTATTTTTTAAAAAAAAATTGTAGAAATAGCTCCCAGAGGTTGGAAAATACTTCTAGTTATATTTAAAACAAAAACAAAAAAACATTCGAATACTGCAAAATGCTGGCTTATGGTATAAATGCAATGAGACAGCACAATGCTCTAACTATAGAAGTGAATAAAATTAGACACAGTGCATTGCAAAAGGAGTGAATTTATCCCTTGTTGTATTTCAAGTGTAATGTAGGCATACATTAGTTATTGCAAAAAGAAATTAATTAATTCTATCTAGTTACTTCTGAGCTCTTGTAGATGACATGCTGACTTTTAGTGAGCATTGCAACTGAGTATTGTGGTTAGTTTGGTCACATTCATAGGGTTATACAGGCTTTGTTGAACAGGTGAAGAATTCCAGCAAAAAGCTGGCACTAAAAATGCCACAGAAAAGCAGACATGGAACTCTGTTAATGAGGGTAAAAAACAAGGTTATCAAAATCTGCCTTTTAAATCTTTATGGACAGAGGAAAGCTGGTTTCAATTCTGGACATGGTTTTCATGCTTGTGAATGGCTAAAAGGAAGGTTTTCTCAGCAGAAGGGCCGTCTCTTAAAAAGTTGTAAATATTTAAACATAATGCTAAATGATAGTTTAGCTCCCTCCTTCAGAGACTGGAAGTATTTGTTTCCTTTTTGAAGTGACCACAGTTCATTGTTACATAGCACTAATTGCCAGAAATGCATATGTCAGCAATATTAACTGTGGCTTAAAGTTAATTCATTAAACAAGCCATATGTTTCTCCTCCTTAAATATAGCAACAGGTGCTTCTGGTGTGTCTCCATAGTTGTGCCATAGGAAGAGGAAAGTGAAGCATACCAGCCAGAAGCTCATGCATGCAACAGGAAACTGAGGTTTAATATTGCATGCAAACATAGCTCCATGGTAGCCAATGCAAGTTAATGGTGTCAGAAACACTATAATAAATGAGAACAGCCAAAGACTCACTCCAGCATGACTTAATTTAAAACAAGATATTTGATATGTTTTTCATATTCCTAGACAAAGATGTTGAAAATACCTTTGTCTCCTTGGAACAGATTGATACCATTTTGTGACTTCACAGCCGTGTCATAAAGTAGGAGTCATTGTGCAAGCATTTATGATGCTGTATGCAGAGGATTCCGCCATCAGTACACAAAACAGCTTAAGAGGGAAGGTTTCTTTGTAATTGTAGGGAATGGATTTTCAGGCAAATTCTTGTTACAATGAAGCATGAATGAAAGAGATACAGTGTGCATATGACTGACAGCAAGCTTTCCATAGGAAGTTATTGATAAGGCATAAACTTGGCTGTAATTGTTCTGTATACCACATCATTTTAAAGTATTGCTGCCTACCAGCGGAAATGCAGAGTGATCTTCATTACTTGGTACGGTTGCTGAATCGGATTACTGTGTATTAGAACTGTGTACTTTCTTTATATTCCAGATAGCTATGTTTAATCTGAGCAGTATTCATGGGGTTTAAAATTCAACATATTATTTAAAACAGTGCTTCTTAAGCTATGTAATGAGACCAGACACTTTTAGTTTTGCCGAAGTACCAGAGAATGGTGCTTTATTTGAGCCCACTGATTGCAGTTATTCCTTTCTTTCCTGCAAGTTCTTCAGGAACCAGCAGCCAGTGACTTGTGGACCACCAGTGGTCCATGGACTATGTCTTTGAGTAGCATTGATTTAAAGGGCACTCTTAGGAAAATATATAGAGAGAATACTGTCATGTTTTTAAAATCATTTTCTTAATTCTGGTAAATAAAGACACTGCTACGATTTCTGTTTGTCTTGATAAATGTAGGTCCCGTTACCATTGTTTCTCTTGCAGACTATCAAGCCCCAAGCAGAAACAGAGGAAAAGCCAACAGAGATTCACACAGTTGCCCCTCCTGCACCACCTAAGCCAAAACGAGAAGAAAACCCACAGGTACTACTAGTACAGCTATTCACAGCATTTTTTTCTGCATTAGGGCAAACAATACTCTTATCATTAAGAGTATTGTTTGCCCTAAAAAGAGTATATGAATATTTTTAAAGAAAGAAGAATGTAATTGTTAGATGAAGGTTTATCATTAAACCTTCATCTAACAATTACATTCTTCTTTCTTTAAAAAGATTCATATTATTCACAGTATTATTGTAAGAATGAAGAAGATGCTCAGAATAAGGAATGCTAAATCTATCCATATTGTTGTTCATTAATAGTTTCAGGAGAAGAAGAAGTAAGGCTTCTGAGTTGTTTATAATGACAGTATATTGTGTGTATCTGTCACTTAAAATGCATTCACATGCTTCAGATTGTTTTAGTAATCTTTACAACAACCCTGAAACATAGGCTAGTATTTTTATCCAGTATTCCAGAAAGGACGCTGAGAGGGTACTGGCTTACCAAAAGGCACCTAGCAAGTTCTTTCCTAAGGTAAGACTTGAACAACAATCTCTCCAGCTTGCAGTGTTAGTGACTGCAATATATGGAGTACCAGTTTATCCTTAATTCTGGAAAGCTTAAGTCATGTAACCCAATACACCTCCAATCACAAATGTGTGTTTGGAATATTTGTATGTCCTTGCTGGCCAGCATCAAAGTCCCCTTCATCACACTGTTGCTAATGTTTACTGAGGGAAAAGGCCAATGGAAAGGGGAACCCTCCTGAGTCAGAGCAGAAAAAAGTAAGAAATTTAGTCATCTAGTTAGTAGGAGGAAGGCTGAGATTCTTTATAAGCTACATGGTTGAATTACTCCAGGTGCCTTGATGATGCAACTAATAAACAACCTGCACCCTTACTCTCAATAGCTGGAAATGTAGGGGGATCCATCTCTGTATAATTAGTACTATAAATTCTACTTAGATGTGCACCTGCAAAGTTGGGAGTGAGGCTGATTGCTCAACACTATTGCCAGTGGCTGGTGTCATGGTTCCCATAATGAGTGGAATGACTGAAGCTTGCTTTTGCAGCTTCAGATATCACAGAAGTTTAGAACTGTGAACTCCCAGCTCACATGCTATTCTTTATGTAGACAGTTCTAATTAATGAAAAAAAGCTGCTGTAAAAGTTTTTTAAGTGGCCTGGGATAATGTCAGTTTTATTCTAATTATAGTTGTGATTATCCTTGGACAGGATTTCACTGAAGCTTTTACATGTTTGTAGAATGTTTCTCACAAATTATAGGTTTTTGTTACCTTTGTATGCCAGTTGACACCAGCTCACTCCTGCCAGTTTTTCCCCAAAGGGTTTAAATTGGCTGATCCAGTGTGTTTTATTGTGTCTTCTGTTTTTATTGATTGAATTTTCATTGCATTTATTCTGCTGACATTCAAAAGATGGCATCTGTAAGATTAAGGACAATTTTAAAGTGATTTAAATATCATAACTAGAGTTTACAACTGCTGCAGTGGATACCAGTTGTACCTATAGTAAAATGTCACTGTCATACTTCAGTGGACCTATCATCCTTTTGTTTATATGAAGGATATGCAAGTTGTATCAAGATACACAGTGTGGTTTGCTTTGCTTTATGAAGTATTGTTGAGAGGTATAAGGGATGCATGTTGACAAGGAATTTTAAAAATGATAATTTTTGTTAATGTGTAATATTAATTTAGTACCTCATATAATTTTGAGTGTTGTTTTTTTCCTTTTCTTTTTCTGATGTAGAAACTTGCCTTCATGGTATCTCTTGGACTGGTTACACATGACCATCTAGAAGGTAAATAAAATCATTATAGCTGCCTTATAGGAGGGCCTAAATAATATTCTAGGGTCTAGGTATTCTTAATGCTCCTGTCTGATCTTAGAATCTAAGTAGGGTCCAGTCTGGTTAGTACCTAGATGGGAGCCTGCCAATGAAGAGCAGGTGCTGTAGGCTGTATTTCAGAGAGAAGAACTAGCAAAGCCATGTCTGAGTAGTATTCTTTGCCCTACGAAATTCATGGGGTTGCCATAAGTTGACAGTAACTTGAAGGCACATACACATACACAAATAATGTTTTATTTTACAAGAATGGTTGAATGATACTTTAAGGATAATAAAATATAGTTTGTTAAACATCAATACTACATATTATAACTTTCCCAATAATTTAATTTTATTAGTCTTAAATCACAATAAGGTTTTTATTTTATTATTTATTTATTTATTTCATTTGTATGCTGCCTTTCTCCCCGGAGAGACCCAAGGCGGCTCACAGACAAAACATTCAAAATCTCAGTAGAAAGGATCCCTGGTGGCGCAGTGGTTAAATGCCTGTACTGCAGCCACTCACTCATAGACCACAAGGTTGCGAGTTCAATACTAGCCAGGGCTCAGGCTCAACTCAGGCCTGCATCCTTCCGAGGTCACTAAAATGAGTACCCAACTGTTGGGGGGCAATGCGGCTTACAGTTGTAAACCGCTTAGACATTCCATAGCGTGATATGAAGCGCTATATAAATGAAGCTGCTTTGCTTTGCTTGTTTTGCTTCAGTAAGATTCATCTACACACAATATAAAATCACATTAAAATATACAAACGTTAAAAACATAACTAAAACACACCTGCTCCATAAAATCTACCATGCTATGAATTATATACCAAATACCTGCCTTCATAAAAACATTTTTACTTGTTGGCAAAATACCAGCAGGGAAGGGGCCAGCCTAGCCTTCCGTGAAAGGGAGTTCGAGAGTGTGGGAGCAGCCACCAAGAAGGCCCTCTCCTGTGTCCTCACCAAGCAAGCCTGTGATCTTGGTGGGACTGAGATAAAGCTTTCTCCTGAGGATCTTAGGGCTCTGGCTGGCTCATATGGGGAGATACAGTCACTCAAATAGTCTGGACCAGGGGTAGGCAACCTTTTTGAGCTCGGGGCCGGGTTGCTGTCCCTCAGACAATTGGCGGGCCGAAGCAAAATAATAAAATAATAAAAATAATAAAAATAAAATAAAATAAAATTTAAAAATATGCATGCACACTCTCTCGGCCCCAGAAAAGCCACGATGGCAAAACCCCTGTGGAGATTTTGCCAAGAAAACCCCAAGAACAAGTAATAACAACAATAATCAATATCATCATGGCGGGGGGGCAGGACCGGCCTGGGGCCGGTTCAAAGGCCTCATGGGGCCGCATCCGGCCCCCGGGCCGCAGGTTGCCTACCCCTGGTCTGGACCTAAGCCATGTAAAGCTTTATAGGTCATGGCCAGCACTTTGAATTGTGTCCAAAAATGAACTGCTAGCCATCAAGGGAGTTATATGGTCCCTGTAATTGGCCACAGTCAGCATTCTAGCTGTGGTATTTTGTACCTGCTGGAGTTTCTGAACAGTTTCCAAAGGCAGCCCCACATAGAGTGTGTTACAATAGTCCAAACGGAATGTAACCAAGGCAAGTGTCACTGTAGCCAGATCTGAAATCACAAGAAATGGGCACAGCTGGCACACAAGTTTCAACTGTGCAAATGCACTGGCCACTGCTGAAACCTGGGCATCCAAACTCAGAGTTGAGTCCAGGAGCACACCCAAGCTGTGAGTCTGAGATTTCAGGGGGAGTGTAACTGCATCCAGCACAGTTAAAGTCCCTGCTCCCTGATCTGCCTTATGACTGACCAGGAGCACCTCGGTTGTGTCTGGAATAAGTTTCAATTTGTTTGCCCTCATCTAGGCCATTGGTTCTGTACAGAGACTGCTTCCTTGGAATCAGATGGAAAGAAGAGATAGAGTTGGGTGTCATCCACATACTGGTGACACTGCACCCCAAAACTCTGTATGACCTCTCTCAGGAGTTTCATGTAGGTGTTGAATAACATGGGGGACAGAACAGAACCCTGAGAGACCCCACAGGCCAATGGCCAAGGGGTCAAACAGGAGTCCTCCAACACCACCTTCTGAGTTCACCCCACCAAGAAAGGCTGGAACCACTGCATAACAGTGCCCTCAAGTCCTGTTTCAGAGAGGTGGCCCAGAAGGATATCATGGACAATGGTATTGAAATCTGCCAAGAGATCCAGCAGGACCAACATGGACACACTCCCCCTGTCCAGTTCCCTGAGTAGGTCTTCCACCAAGACAACCAAAGCTGTCTCCGTCCCATAGCCAGCTCTGAAGACAGATTGAAATGGATCTAGATAATCCATCTAATCCAAAAAACCCTGGTGTTGGGAGGCCACCACTCAGTCCAGAACCTTGCCCAAGAATGGAATGTTAGAGACTGGGTGATAGTTGTCCAGAATGGTGGGATCCAAAGATGTCTTTTTCAATAATGGCCTCACCACAGCCTGCTTTAGGCAGGATGGAAATCTGCCTTGCTGCAGTGAATCATTCACCACTCCCCTTACCCACTCAGCCAGACCCCCTCTAGATGCTTTCAGAAGCCAGGAAATTCAAGGATCCAGTATGCATGTGGTGACCTCCACTTCTCCAAGGAAAGTATTTAAACACATTTAAATACATGTTTGACTTTTGTATCTGCTTACAGTTTTACTGTTATTTTTAAGCTTTAAGTACTTTGTTGTAAAGCAGAAACTCACCTTAGGCTCACTATATGAAAAGTTAAGATACACAGTTGCCCTTCCCAATTCACAGAGGATCCATTCTGGACCCCCACGCAAAAATGGAGACTCACACATATTCGAGCCTCATAGAAAATAATCGCACTGCCATTCTGTTAATGGCCACTTGTCCCTCCCGCAAAGAGCAAGAACATGGATTCCAAGTCTGCAAAAAGGGAGGGACAACTGTACATGGAGTAAATAAGTAAATCTTCACCCATCTCTGTATCCTGATGACTTCTGGCTGTATTGCTCTTTGTCATCATTAATTTTACAATATGCATCAGCACACATATATCAGAGTCTTAAATACCATAGTGGATCCTAGTCTAAATTGCCAACAGCAAATGTTGTGTGACTCACAACATGACATATAAAAATATCAGCTGAGAACTTTGTGGGAGTAGGCAGCCTATTTTCAAGCTACACTGGTAGCATTCTTACTTTCCTTATTTATTTCCAAGCCAGTTTTTATAATATAGATGGGGTGTTTTTTAGTAGTAATATTACACTGAGTATATTTTAGACCATAGCTTATCATTTCTAATTTGATTAGACTATAAAATAGATCTTTGTTGTGCTTGGAAGTGCTTTTATTTCTAACCTAATGTCTTTCTCCCTTTAAGAAATACAAAGTAAGAGACAAGAGAGGAAACGAAGAACAACAGCAAATCCAGTGTACAGTGGAGCAGTCTTCGAGCCTGAGGTATCTTATCTATCTCTTGGTAGCAAAAAAAAAAAAAAAAAAAATTGTTCAGTGTTGTTGTTGTTTTCATATATCCAGAGAACTATCATCAGTCTTGCTAGGCAAGGGGACTCATAGTTTTAGAAAGCCAGTATGGCAACACGAGCAGCAACAATAAGTGAAAATAAGTTTTCTGTTCTATATTTGTCCCTTTATCCCTCTATTCTTCTTTGTGGTATCTGTGACTCACTCAGATAGGTTGCCTGTGCATATATCCTTTGGAACCTTCTAGTAATAAGTGTTTTAGCAGTAGCACTTCCCATCTTCTGTGCACATGACCAGTGCTCTTTCTGCCTAAACCCTCAGTTTCTTTTTTGTCTGCTGCTCCAGTAGCATTAGCAGGAACTGTTCTCTGAGCTTCCTCTATGCATTTCTTTATTAATAGAATACCAGTTTTGGACTTACCTGACATCCTCCTCATCTTTTGTTTTGGCTTCGGTATTCTTGGTTTCTCAGCTATTGGATTACTGAATTACCTCAGTATTTGCAGTCTTGTCTTGGTAGTTTGGCTCCAGGCCATCATTTCACCTGCATGTGGTCTTAGGGATTTATGGCCTCCACCAGTTCCTTCAAAAAGGGCATTTCTTGTGGGGATAAGATCCCTGAAAAGAACAGGCACTCAAAAGTGCCTATTGCGTCTGGGAGAGGGACACAACGTAGGGGCTGGTATTCACCCTTCAGGCATACAGGAATCGCTTGTCACAACTTGAGGCTCTCCTGTGGAAGAATGCCTTGAAAGCAGTCGAGTGCGGAATTCAGAAGAGGTACTTATATTCAGCTTCTGTTGGAGTTTCATTGCCCTTCTGCGACTTGACCCTGGTTCATCTGACTTTGAGGGCTCTCTCCATTCCCTAGATGATCAACAAGCAGTAGCCTTCAGTGTGTACCATTCAGTCTCCTTCCAGAAGTCCCAGAGGCCATTTCTCTGTTATTCAGCTATCAAAAGAGGCCTACCAATCTCTGTGGAGTGTTTTTCCGAGTGGGTCACTAACATACTTTGGCTTACTATGCTCTCATGTGGAAGGATCCTCCTGTGCAAGTACAAAACTACCAGAGCTGTGGCAGCATCAGCCCCATTCCTCAGAGGGATCACGTTACAAGACATTTGCAGGGCAGCCATCTGGTCCCAGCCTTCAGCCTTCAGAATGCATTACAGGCTTAATGCAAGAAGGTTCAAAGTGGAGGCCACATTTAGGTGAGCTATCTTTTTCTCCTGAATCACATGACACTCCTTCTTCCCATGGTGAGTAGCTTGCTATTCTCCCGTTTGTGAGAGTCACAGAGCCCACAAAGAAGAAGAACAGGCTGCTTACCTGTAATTGATTTTTCAAGTGGTCCTCTGTGAATTCTCACAAACCTGCCCATCCTCCTCTCTTTGTGTCTTGCTCTCATTAGCTCCTTGGCTGCTGCTTCAGTATCCAGAGAACTGATGGTTTAGGTGGGAAATGTGATGGCCATATGCTCACAAAACGTTTATTTCCTAGCAAATGATGCACTGCACAGGCACAGATAACCTATATGTTTGAGTTCACAGATGACCACTGGAAGAACCACAGTTGCAGGTAAGCAACCTGTTCTCCCATCCTCTTCTGTGGAATGAGTAGAGAGGTGGCATTACTTTAGCCCTACACTGATAATAGGATCAGTTTTCTGGCACTGTCTACTACATTCTAACAACAACAACAGTACCTTTATTTCAGCCAACAAGCCATTAGGCAACAAAAATATATATGAAACATGTTTAAAAAGCACCATAAAACGAACATTCATAGCAAATATGCTGTAAATATTAAATAATATTTAAATGTTAAAATAACACTATAGGAACAAATGTTCATAGCAGACTTGCTTACAATCCTAATACAGTTCCAAGTTCCCAATACTGGTGTAAATGAGTAGCCTTTCTGGTAGGTTGTATCCAGTGGCAGATCAAAATAGCTGGCACAGTTTAAAAGAAGCTATAAAGAATACTTCGATCATATTGAAATTAATAGGTGTAAAGCTACTGTTTAAGCCAGAGGTAGGCAACCTTTTTGAGCCGGGAGCCGGGTTGCTGTCCCTCAGACAATTGGGGGGCCGAAGCACCATAAATAAATAAATAATTTTTAAAAAAAAATTTAAAAAAAAAATATGCGTGCACATTCTCTCAGCCCCAGAAAAGCCATGGCAAAACCCCTGTGGAGATTTTGCCAAGAAAACCCCAAGAACAAGTAATAATCAATATCATCATGGCAGGCGGCGGCGGGGGTGGCAGCGGCAGCAGGACCGGCCTGGGGCCAGTCCAAAGGCCTCAGGGGGCCACATCTGGCCCCCGGCCCTTAGGTTGCCTACCCCTGGTTTAAGCAATAGTGATTGTTGGGACTTCATATCTGCTGTTGCTGTTGGTTGGGCATTATATGTCTGGATATTTTAATATAAAATCACTTCATTTATTTGTATATTTATATACATGTGTATGTTATATGTGGGTGAAGATTTCACTTACCAAAATAGTTTACTAACAACTTTGTTCCCTCTTTCCATCAAGCGCAAGAAAAGTGCAGTCACATACTTGAACAGCACAATGCATCCTGGTACACGTAAACGAGGTAAATTTCTCATGATAGTGGATTCTTATTTCTTTTTCTTATGGTTTGAAAGAAAACGCCATGCAAAGTAGTCTTCTGGTTCTGAATATTTACTTATTGAAATATATTCATCGTGCCCTGTATCCAAGAATCTCAGGATGGCATACAGTGAAATCAGCTTAAACAGTTGAAAACAATTTTAAACAGATTAAAGGAACAGATTAAAAGCCTATTAATTCATTTGATAGGTTAAAGCAAGACAGTTTTAAAACCAGATAAAGTAGTTTAAGGCAATTTTAAAACTTTAGATGCGTGCAGATTTGGATGTCAAATTAATTCTAATACACTTAGTATAAATTATGCAGCCCTAATGGGCAGCAGATTTGCAGAATCAAACAGGTGATGATGGGTAGTCTTTAAGCATGGGCAAGGATGGTATAAAGAGTGGAGATTGCTTTGTGGAAAATGTTTAGGGCTGGAAAAGAATTCTAGCATAGATCTCTAGGTCAGAGCCTACAGTCAGACTATAAAGAAGCTACCAGAGTAGTAAACTGTGCTCATGTTCCAAAGACCCTGGCTGTACAAGCTGTTATGTGCAACTCATTTTAATGAGCCAATGTAATTTTGTGCTTGGATTTCCTGTTTATACATATATTCTCTGCACTGTTAAGAAATAACCACCAAAATTTGACTTACATGAATATGAAAACATTCAAGGGTAGATGATGATGATGATGATGATGATGATGATGATAATAATAATTTGTATACCGCCCAATGGTTTCCCAATCCGGGCGGTTAACAGCATAAAATTCAATACAAAATATGTCCCTCCCACCCTTAAAACAGTATTAAATAGTTACAGAATAAAATCAGTATATCAATTACAATTAAACAATAAAACAATAAAACAATAAATCAGTTACAAACCCAATGCGATGTTTTGGTTTACAATGTGAGGGAGCCAGGAGCTACATAATATCCAAATTATAAAGACAACCCGAGACCAGCTATTTAATCTGGAAAGGCCTGCCGGAAGAGATCCGTCTTGACAGCCTTTTTAAAACTGTCCAAGGATGTTAACTGACGGATCTCGTCCGGCAGGTCGTTCCAGAGTCTGGGGGCAAATACAGTAAAGGCCCTCTGGGAGGTTGCAGATAACCTTGCCCTTTTTGGTTCTAAAAATTTTCTCCCAGAGGAACGGAGTGCGCGGGGAGGATTATATGAGAGGAGGTGGTCTCTGATATAACTTTGTCCCAAGCCATTTAGGGCTTTAAAGGTGATAACCAACACCTTGTACTGGGCCCGGAAGCGAATAGGCAGCCAATGGAGGGACCTCAAAACCGGAGTGATGTGGTCCCTCCTAGATGTTCCAGAAACAAGTCTGGCTGCCATATTTTGAACTAATTGTAGCTTCTGAACCTGGCACAGGGGTAGCCCCATGTAGAGCGCATTACAGAAGTCGAGGCGGGAGGTTACCAGTGCGTGCACAACAGTCTCGAGATCCCTTACTTCCAGAAAAGGGCGCAGCTGGCGTATCAGCCGAAGCTGATAACAGGTGCTCCTGACCGTCGCATTTACCTGATTTGTCATCAGGAGCGACGAGTCAAGGAGCACCCCCAGACTGCGAACACAGTCACTGGAGGAGAGTGTGATCCCGTCCAGGACTGGAGGTTGCAACCCAATTCTTGGTTTCGGGACCGCTACCGTGAGCACCTCCGTCTTGTCTGGATTCAGCTTCAATTTGTTTTTCCTCATCCAGCCCATTACCGCCTGAAGATATTCATTGAGAGAAGAGATGCCATTGGAATTTGCGGCCGACGAACGAGACACGGAGAAATAGATTTGGGTGTCATCAGCATATTGATAACACCCAGCCCCATAACTCCGTATAATCTCACCCAGCGGCTTCATATAGATGTTAAATAATGTCGGGGACAAAATAGCTCCCTGAGGGACCCCACAAGTGAGTTCCCTCTTGCTGGAGCTACAGTCCCCGAGCAGCACCCTCTGGGACCTACCCGAGAGGAAGGACCGGAGCCACTGCAAAGCAGTGCCTCCGATACCTAAGTCCCTCAGGAGGCCCAAGAGGATGCCGTGATCTATTGTATCAAAAGCCGCTGAGAGGTCTAAGAGCACCAACAGGGTCACACTACCCCTGTTGATGCTCAGACGCAGATCGTCGGTCAAGGCAACCATGGCAGTCTCAACCCCAAAGCCTGTCCTAAAGCCGGTTTGAAATGGGTCTAGATAATCGGTTTCGTCCAGGACCGCCTGGAGCTGAAGAGCAACCGCCCTCTCGATCACCTTGCTCAAAAATGACAGCAATGACACAGGCCTATAGTTCTTCATATCCAGGGGGTCCAAGGAAGGCTTTTTTAGAAGCGGCCTAACCGTCGCTTCCTTTAAATATGATGGAACATGTCCTTCCCTGAAGGATGCATTGATGATATCCATAAGGAATCTCATCAATGCATCCCCCCCCGGACGGCCAGCCATGATGGGCAAGGGTCGAGAGGACAGGTTGTCTTCCTCACCTTACCAAGCAGCTTGTCCACGTCCTCGGTACTCACAAATTGCCACTGATCCAGTATAACTACATCGACGGAGTTACTGGAGACCTCGCCTATAGACTCTGATTCAAACGTGGCGTCCAAGTCGGCTCTTATCTGAGAGATTTTATCTGCAAAGAAGTTATTAAATGCGTCACAGCAGGCTGTCGTCGGGTTCATTAAGGGATTTGGCGCAGAAGGTATCTGCGTCATCTCCCTCACCACCTTAAACAGCTCTGCTGGACGAGACTCTGCAGATGCAATGCGTGCAGAGAAGAAAACTCTTCGCTGCACGCATTGCCTCCCAAAAGGAACGAAGAAAGTTCCTTTGGTGAGTTCTGTCTGATAAGAGTCGAGTCCTCCGCCACCTGTGCTCTAGTCGTTGACCGACCCGCTTCATTCTTCTGAGCTCCGGTGTATACCAGGGCTTTCGGTTTGAAGCGGGAAGGCAAAGACGCTTGGGAGCGATTCTGTCAATAGCCCTGGTAAGATTGATGTTCCAGTTATTGACCAGGGCCTCGACAGAGTCACCGGCATCCTCCACCATTAGACCCTCTAAGGCCCTCTGGAATCCAATAGGCTCCATTAGCCTTCGAGGGCGGACCATTTTAATAGGTCCACCACCCCTGGTGGGGCAGATGTAAGCCTTAAGTTCCAACTTGACCAGGAAATGATCCGTCCATGACAATGCGGAGGTGCTTACGACCTCCGCCCGTGGATATTCCTGTTCCGTACTGAAGACCGCATCGAGTGTATGACCTGCAGAGTGTGTAGGCCCATTGACCAATTGGGATAGCCCCATGTTTGTCATGGTCTCCATGAATTCCCGAGCCGCGCCTGTTAAACTGGTCTCGAGCGGGATGTTGAAGTCCCCCAAAACTGTCTGGGGGTCTCCAACAGCAGCTCAGAGACCAGCTGCGTCAGCTCGGTCAGGGAGTCTGCTAGACAACGGGGTGGTCGGTAGACTAGCAGAATCCCCAAACTATCCCTGGTCTTTAGGCTGAGGTACATACACTCGAAATGGACCGTTTTCCAGACAGGTATCCTGGTCAAGATCAGAGAGTTCTTATGAACCAAGGCTACTCCGTCCCCGTCCCCCCCCCCCCCCGCCCACTTCCCCTCACCTGCTCACTAACTGAATACCCAGCTGGGAGGGCCTGCGCCCAAACAGGTGCACTGTCCTCTCCCAGCCAGGTCTCAGTAAAGCAAGCCAGGTCGGCGTCCTCATCCAGAAGAAGATCCTGGAATATTTGGGTCTTATTTTTAACTGACCTGGCATTGCAGAGGAGCAGAGTGAGGTTTGGTGGAATGGTGGGTCTGCTCTCCAAGTCATTTCGAGAACCAGAGGGAACTGAAGGCGGGATAGCTATTAAACAGCGATCCCGTCTTCTTTTGTAACATATGTTCCTCCTGGTCCAGCCATACCTCCCATTCCCCAACGCAACTCCGATAATTGCCCCCTTAACATTCCCAGTCTCAGGTGAAATCATAGATGTTAGGGCCAAAGATGGAAATACAATAATTGCAATAATTAGGGTGAAGAACAAGCCCAAGTCCCCACCCCATCTGAAATAAGGGCCCGATAATAAAAAGCTTAAGGCCACTCCTGCATCTCCTCAACATGTAAGATATTATTGTAGAAACCTATAATTCCATTGGGTTATAACAACAAGACACCGCCGTCGCTGTGCCTTGCCGGAGGAGGGATGGTAAGGGCGGTTTAAATAGCCGCTGCTCCTCTCAGCCACACAGCAGCTGAGCACTTCCCGGCCGCTCAGCTGGTCTTCCCTCGGCTGCTAGAGCTGGCAGAGTCCTCAAGAGTCCTCCACTCGCGGCCCAGGATGCCGCCGCCGCTGTGCCTTGCTGGAGGAGGGATGGTAAGGGCGGTTTAAATAGCCGCTGCTCCTCTCAACCACACAGCAGCTGAGCACTTCCTGGCCGCTCAGCTGGTCTTCCCTCAGCTGCTAGAGCCGGCAGAGTCCTCAAGAGTCCTCCACTCGTGGCCCAGGCCACCGCCGCCGCTGTGCCTTGCTGGAGGAGGGATGGTAAGGGCGGTTTAAATAGCCTCTGCTCCTCTCAGTCACACAGCAGCTGAGCACTTCCCGGCCGCTCAGCTGGTCTTCCCTTGGCTGCTAGAGCCAGCAGAGTCCTCAAGAGTCCTCCGCTCACGGCCCAGGACGCCAACGCCGCTGTACCTTGCTGGAGAAGGGATGGTAAGGGCGATTTAAATAGCCGCTGCTCCTCTCAGCCACACAGCAGCTGAGCACTTCCCGGCCGCTCAGCTGGTCTTCCCTCGGCTGCTAGAGCCAGCAGAGTCCTCAAGAGTCCTCCACTCGCGGCCCAGGACGCTGCCGCCGCTGTGCCTTGCTGGAGGAGGGATGGTAAGGGCGGTTTAAATACCCGCTGCTCCTCTCAGCCACACAGCAGCTGAGCACTTCCCGGCCGCTCAGCTGGTCTTCCCTCGGCTGCTAGAGCCGGCAGAGTCCTCAAGAGTCCTCCACTCACGGCCCAGGACACCGCCGCCGCTGTGCCTTGCTTAGATGTGTTGGTCATGTAGCAAATCCAAACAGTGATACCTTCATTGGCCAACCAACATTTTCAAATTGACTAACATCTTCAATTTTTTCTCCTGTTTAGTCTGTAATACCTTGCCTGATGAAGAAGCCATTGAAGCTTTGAAAGCCAGTAAAGGTGTCACTGTTTGGTGGATTTTACATGAACATGAATTGTATAGTTGGCAATCAAGATAGCCCTAATATTGTGCATAGGAATGCTTAAACATTCTCCCCATTCAAGCTCTTCCTTGGACTTTAGAATTCTAAGTACATGACCTTGATTGTGGACTGGCAGCAGTGCATTATAATTTGCTGTCCTTCTCTTCAGACTTCGGAGTGCATGCAATTTGCCACAGTTTTTAGTTGGCATCATCCCTGCCCCACCCCCCACCCCCCTTATACAACTAATTCATGACAGCTGTGATTAAAATGCTGTGCAAACAGAAAATCTGATTCAGTGGCCTGGCCATATTAGGATTCCCTTTATACCATCAGTGTGTAGATCTGTAATTCCCTTAAGGGGGTTGGAAGAATTATGCAAATTCAGAACAGCAACAAGCTGTGTATAAGCCGACTTTGAAATTAATTTTAGATTTTTTACATGTGAAATTGAAAGACAGGTGGAGTGTAAAGTGGAACAGAGGAAGCTCATAAAAATAGCAGAATGGGGGACATCTTGGATCACTGATGATCCAAGCCTCATTTCTTCTACAATGAGTATATTTTCATGCAAAAAGTATATCTAATGTTAAAGAAAGGAAACCAAATTGCATTTGAAATAAAGTAAACTATAATAGGAATACACCTCCCAAAATCACTTTTCCTTTATCAGGAAAGCTTTATGTACTCAACTTACATTTTCAATCTTTACATGTCTTCAGCTGTAAAAAAGTAAAGAATTCTCACTTTTTGAGTTTTGAAAATAGATATAGTGGCTCCCTATATAATAATAGCCTTTGGTATTGAGCTCAAAAGAGAATTAATACAGTCCTAATGTGTTGGGTGTCCCTAAATCTTGCATTCCCAATATGTTGATGGCTACAAATAATTACACTTTATTAAGGGCTGCTATCCATTCTTACATTTTATATTTTGTTTCTGAGACAAGATACTGTTGATTTATTCAAGTTTGGTGGTTGCCAGCCAGATGCACAGTAGTGCTGAGTTTCACTTTGAAATGTCGGCTGACTTCATCTAGTCCTGAATATCAGAACTGAGTACTGTGATGTGAATCAATTTTGCTGGTCACAACTGGAGTAGACTCACTGAATCTTTGGGGGCTTGGTGAGTAAATTCCAATAATTCAGTGGAATGACTCTGGTGTCTACCTGCTTATCAGGCCCTGACCACTTAATGTTTTATAATGCTTCCTTTGGTCCTAGGCCAACTGCACTATATATATAAAATGAGCATGTCAGTTCAGCATTTCAATATATATATAAAACAAGCATGTCAAGGAGCACATATTGGAAGTTGTATAAATTGTGATTTTAAAAGTATATTTTGGATCTCTTGTATTTGTGGAATGAAAAAGTGAGGCACTGTGTAGTAAGTCAGTGTGTACACACAAATGTGAGTGGTTAGGTGGCAGTTTCAGTTAAGTATGCTGGCATTTTGTATTTAACTCAGTGATATGATAGTGCCTGAAAACCTTTTAGATTTTAGCAGATTTTTGAATCTTGGAAATTAGGTCATGACAACTGGTTACCCTGAGATGGCTTTCTCTTTTCTCAGATTATTAAGGTAACTGCTACTGGTGAGTTCAGCTCATGGTATATTTAGGCAGAAGATCAAGTGTTCAAATGATTCTGTCTTTTCTTGAATATTTTGTTCCGAAGCAAAATTGAATGTGTTGTGGTTTTGCTTTGTTCTTGCCAAAGGTTTACACAAATATGGATGGTGGAATTGCCCATCAGTGCCACTTTCCATAAGGCCTGTGTACATTGGACCTATAGAGAAAAATGTTTCTTATAAATGCTAAATTCTTTATTTCTCTTTCCTCGATCTTTAGGTATCCTTACAAGTACTCAAATATTTTTATCATTTCCTCCCTCTGAGGACATCCCTCTTTTCAGTTATCAGAGTATTAGTACTATTGAAAACAAAGACTAGGTCACCTATAGTGTTACTATTTCATTTAGAATAATAGCACATAGCATATATACTTGACTATAAGTCGAGAAATTTATGCTCAAAAATTGACCCTAAATCCTGGGTCAGCTTATGTATGGGTCGGTACAGTAATACTGCTTAGAAAGGTCCTGAAAGAAGCATCACTCTGTGATTTTTGTGGTGATTTTTTATGTTTGAAAGGTCTGCTACACGGGGGTGTATGTGTGTGTGAAAGAGCTGATTCCCTTCTCAATCCAATGTTAAAACCTTCTCTCTCCATCCTCCTCCTCTGGATCTCTCTCCCTATCAAACAAACACCTCATTCCCCCACTCCCCATTCCTTCTCTTTTCAATCTGATGTTAAAACCTTCTTCTCCAGCATCAGGGAAGTGATGTCAGGAAAGGTCCAGAGAAGGAGAAGAAGGGAGGAAAACAGTGTTTTCCCCTTTACATTCTTCATTTCATGCCCCTAAGTTTTAATCTTGATTTATCCACAGGTCATATCAAAATCCATGATTTTGGCCCTAAAACCTTCCCTCAACTTATAGATGAGATCGACTTCTATATGAGTATATATGGTATTATTGTTGGATTAGTTTCCTAAAGGTTTTTCGAAATCTTACTTGTGAATTTCCCCTGATGAGGTTCTCTCTCTCTCATCTAGGCTATTGCACAGCTCCATAGAGATTAAAGTGGATTGTGAGATTTGACAATAATGTTCTCTGGTATTGAGGAAGTACAATGAGGTGTTTTTGTGGGAGGGCTGGCACAAAAGTCATATTTAAATGTATGTTACACCTTAAGCTCAGTATGATTATGATTTTTAAAAGGTAATTAAAACTCAAATTCATTTCAATATGTTTCCAAAATGACTAACAGCCTTTAAATTCTTGCCCAAATGAGGACATTATGTGTAATCTCCAAATGATGCTTAGGATTGTCAGATCTCTAGGGCAGAAAAATGACTTCATATTAACAGGTCTCATTTTTAGGAGTGTGACAGAAACACCTTGAAAAATCAGAGTGGTAGAAATCATGGATGTTTTTCATTGACACCCGTGAGATTTGAAGGAAGAAGGTTTCAAAATTATAGACATTAAATAGTGTACATGGTGTAGGTACATCAGGAGCAGTACTCTTTGTCCTTCTGAAAAGCTGTGTTTTCTCTTTTGTGATACTGTCCTTCCTTGCGCTTCTCTTTGTGTCTTTTAAAAATAACTTTACATCTTTACTTGGCTTTCTTTCACTTGTGCCTATTACACTAACTTCTTCTCTGTACTACATCACTTCCTTTTTCATGCTAGCCAATGAGGAGCACTGGCCAAAGGTATGTAAGATTATTTTCCCCCTTTTTTGTTCCCTTTTGTTAATGTGTAGGTCGTCCACCTAAATACAACACGGTGCTGGGGTTTGGGGCTCTGACCCCCACATCCCCTCTATCCAGTCATCCTGACTCCCCTGAAAATGAAAAGACAGAGACCACATTTACTTTCCCTGCAACTGTTCATCCTGTGTCCCTGCCCAGTCCCAGCTCCACAGACGTAAGTAATTCTTCCTGAAAGGTTTGCTGTTTGAAGAGACCATGCAGAGCAGCCTATGATGAAACTTCAGGATTTGTTTCTTTGGATACATAGTTGTGGTAAAGTGCACCAAGATGACTGTCCTTCTGTAGGCCCTTGACTACTTTTTCTTGTACTTATTCTCTTCATCCCACCCTATCCCCTGAGCTGTACATATATTTTGTAGTCTAGTGTTATCCATAAAAATGCCAGAAGGGTCTAAGTATTCATTTCTCCTTTTCCCCTCACTCCCAATACAAATGGAGAGAGATGTAAAAAAATATAGTGTGTGTCTTTCAGCAATATTGTGGCAAGAACAAACTGCACCTGTCCTAAAGAAACCATTAGGACAACTTAAGAATGATGGTTGATTCAGTGAAGGAAGAAGGAACTTCTCAAATTGTTCCAGTTCAGCACAACCTGAGAGAACAATAGGGGCGGTTGTCATCATTGATAGCCCCTTGTTATCTGTAGATTTCTGTATACCTAACAACTTGGAGAAAATATTACCTACTATGAAGGTATCCCTCTATGATAAATAGGCTCTGTCTGCTCTGCCAGTTTGCCACAGTTCATTTGAATTGAAGCTGATCTAACCCTCAGCTGATTTGCAAAACTAACTTGGGTAAAGGAAGCCACCCTTCTCTGGACAACATGATTGGAATTGGAAATTCTGAACTTACAGCTGTGGTCAAGTGTCATCACTTTTTTGCCTTCATTTTCTCATCTTAAATTAGCTCCATGTTTATAGCAATACCCAATTAATGAACACATTTTACATGCAATTAGATATTTGTAACTTACGTTTTGTGTTACAATGGCTTTTATACTATTAAATTTCAAGCTTTTACATCTTTACGAATTTGAAAAGTATTCTGAGATGACTATCTCTGTCCATATTGTTGTGGCAGTCAATGATAGCTAAATGAACAGTTATATGTTCTCTACATCATTAAGTTGGCAAAAAGTAAAATAATTTGTAATATTTCTATAAAGTATGTGTTTTTTCTGTAGACAGCCATAATCACCCTCCTTGTGAATATTGTTTTATTGCTTTAAAGAGCATTTTTTACAGTATTCTTCCTCTGTCTTTGTCTTTCTTAGCACCTCTCAGTCTCTCTTTCACACACAGATACACACACACTCCCTTACACATTCCCACATGTCCTATTCCTAGAAATTATAAAAACTTCAAGACAGCTGATGGATTCTAATTTTTTTGCTCAAATAAAGCAAGTGATCAATGAACTTTTGCTCATTTTGTTCACTTGCTGTCTGTTGTACATATATAATTTCCTGAGCTTTTCAAATGATATAATTAAAATCATTGTCCAACATTCTAGTTTAGAATGTTTTTGTTACAGCCACAGAACACACAAATGTATCACTTTCAGGTACAGTCTGCCTACTTTTGTGTCTTGAGTGGATTTAGTTTTCACGATGCTTGATAACTCTGACCTGGAAGTCTTCTAAGCGAGAGAAGCTTCTCAGAAATACAGTACTCAGTAGTTGTTCACTAGGGAACATCAGTAGACATCTTTACTGATGTTGTTTGCTTGCTGTACAGTCACAAAATAAAAAAGAAAAAGAGAAGTATTCATAAATTTTCAAGTTCAGCTGTTTTGAATCTATGCTTATCTTGGAACAGTTTTTGACAATAAAGATACTGTAGATTTCAGCAGTGCTCAAATTACAGAGGAGAAGAGCTAGTTTCCTTATTTTATTTTATTTTTTGAAATTTGCATAGCTGTTAACTATAATTTGGCTTCTCAAGTTAGCTATGGTTTGCCAAAATAGAAGAGGAGACTCAAGCTGGACTGTGTGGCCCATTATGGGGCTGTATGTCACCCTAGTTTCAGCATAGGAATCCAACACTTGTTTGATCTACAGACCTTGCCGAATCAAAGTAAGATTCCATTTAGATATACGAGTAACATATAAACCCTAGGAATTATTAAATGGGAGATGTTACTGTCAGACATTAACAACTTGGTTTTCAGATAGTTGGAAAGTGTAGGCCTTACACGTGAGTAATCCTGCCTGCCCAGTGACTGGTTGTCCGACATCATTTAATGCATTATGTTTATTGATGTGAAAGCATCATGCATTGTAAGGCAGTGGAAGAAATGTGATATAATTCAAAGGTCATTTTTTAAAAATTATTCTATTTATACTATATAAACATCTAAAAATACATTTATACAATCAAAGTTTTAAATATAATCAGCTCATTGTCTTACATTACAATACTTCCAAAGTTCCTTTGACAATAAATACCTTCATTTATACTCATGATTTCCCTTAAGTCTTTTTCTGTCTTTGATATTTTAAATAATAATAATAATAATAATAATAATAATAATAATAATAATTTATACCCCGCCCCTCTGAGCTGAATTGGGGCGGCTCACAAATGATAAAAATACAAGATACACTCAAACCCCTGTACCCTCCCCCCCTTAAAAAAGTATTAAACCAACTTTTTAATAACAGCTCTCTTTAAAAAATTAGGTAATCATACCCATACATCATATCTAATTACAATCTTATCTCCTTTTTAAAAAAATCTAATTTTCTTATCATTCCCATAGTTCTACTTGCTTTTTCATTGCCATCTTTTATTACTATATTCCACAACTGGTGACCATTCCTTATTGACCTTCTCTAAATCTTTTTAGTTTAGTAAAGCTGTTAATCTGTCCATTTCTTTCATTTCTACTATCTTCAACAACCAGTCATCCACTGTAGATAATTCTTGTTTTTTCCACCTTTGCACTATTAACAGTGCAAAGATCACTGCCGAGATCATATATAAAAGAACTCTCCGGTATTTTTTCTCTAATGTTGGATCAGTTTTATTTAACATATTCAGTAGATAAATTTCTGGCTTTAATTCGTATTTAACTTTAAAGATTTCTTGCATTGAATCATGAATTTTCTTCCAGTAAGCTTTCATTTTTGAACATCTCCACCATATGTGAAACCATGATCTGACATTTTGTTTACATTTCCAACAATTTCGAACCTGTGTTGTAAATTTTTGCAATCTTGGCTGGGGTTAAGTACCACCTTTGTTCCATTTTTCAGTATTTTTCCTTTAGGTCTTGAGATTTAGGGCCTATACAGACTGCCAGAAATAATCCATCTTGAGACCACTTTAACTGTCCTGGCTCAGTGCTAAGGAATCATGGGAACTGTAGTTTATTGTAGCACCAGAGCTCTTTGACAGAGAAGGCTCAGTGTCTCAGAAAAAACTACAATTCCCATGATTCTCTAGCACTGAGCCAGGACAATTAAAGTGGCCTCAAGATGGATTATTTCTGGCAGTCTGTATAGGCCCTTAGTGAACTTCCCCGTTTTCTTTCTAGCATATTCCCAGCTTTCCAAGTCAATTGTTTTCCCTATATCTGTAACCCATTTAATCATATTGTCTGAGATCAGGTCTCTTTTCCTGTTTTCTATCCATCCACATTTTATAAAGTTTGCTTGTTCTTTCTTTTTTCCTGATCTCATTAGGATATCATCAAAATCTTTAGATTCATCTTCAAAGTCTTCTGTTTTAGTGTCCATCTTAAATCTTTCTATCAATTGGGTATAAAGTAACCAATGTATTTTCGGGTCTAATTGTTCCAGTTCTTCAATAGTTTTTAGTTCAGATTTATCTCCTGATTTTTAAAGTATATCCTTATATCTCAGTCATGTTTCAACTGCCGTCCATTTCCCAAAAAAGGCTTCGTGTGAGGAGATCCAAAGAGGAATTTTTCTATATGTTTTCTTCTTGACTTCATTCCATACATACAAAAGTGCTCTCCTTTTTATATGGTGCTTAAATTCTTTGTGTACCACTGCTTTGTCATACTATAAGTACCCATGCCAACCAAAACAGTTGTTAAAACCTTCAATTTTAATATTTTTGTGTTTTTTAGTAAGAACGTTTTTAGAGCAATGATTAATCCTGTCACTTTTTAAGTTTCTGTGGAAGCCTGAATGCTATACTTTACGGAGAGTGGGTATCTTCCATCTCACAAATGTTATCCTTCCATGCTGAATTTGAAAAGAGCTTCAAAAATTGGGATTCAGGTGTAGTAAAGTGCCAGAGCAGCCCCCAAATTTATATATTAAGCCCTTTTCTGTTACCTTGTTTATGATCTTTTTAGTTGTTTTTCTCTTTGTGCACTTCTGTGGGATGAACTGCAAATAAAAATAGCAAACAGCAGAGATGGGAAGAAATAGATGGAAACTAAAAAGCCATGCTAAGAAGTGTATATCAGCTGAGTTCACCCACACTTAAGATGTTCCTAGTTATTAAGGAATTGGAAGTATAAAAGAACACTGCAAAACTGAGTAACACTGGCAGTAAAAGCTTAGTACTATCAAGAAACTCTTTGGTGTTGTGAACATTTTTTAATGAAAAGCATTGTTTTGCCTTGGTTAGTGTGGCTTGGTCACAGATTTTTGTTTCTGTAAAAAGCCTCAAATTAAGTAAATCAGAAAAAGTGTGGTTGACATTGGATTAAAATTAAAATATATAATATAAATTATGTTCAGTGATGCTTGTCTTGTCAGAATCATAGATACTACTGCCAGAATTAGTTCTTAGTTCCCTTGTATGGTACTCCTCACACACTCCAGTATCCTGCAGATTTGCTTCAGAAGGTCAGAAGATCTTGTGGAGCAATGTGGGAGGAGACAGATAGGTAGAGAGGAAGATGAAGTGCTGTTTCACTAGTAGAAGTCTGCCCACACAACATTCTATATATTCTGTAGTGCCATACAAAGTTTGAAGTTATTTTAAGGATCAAAATGGAACATCAGTATTAATTTTCCAAACCAGAGTCTGTTATTTCCAGAATATTGAATACTGGTGCCTGGAGAACCTGAGTAGTTAAACTGTGCCCTCAACATTAGAGAGTACTCTGCACACTTCTTGGGAAAGATTGTAAGAAATAGAACCAGATGGAGCTGTGCTTCTGTTCACAAGAGGGTCCAACAGGATTGCAGTACCTTTGCAAATAATCATTTTATTGCACAATCACCATGCTGGTTGTATTAATTGGTTACAAAAAATCCTGACAGGGAATCCTTTGTAGGGAAATTACTTGTCTTAAATATAAAAAGATGTGTCCTCTCCACCACCCAGCACATGTGGAATATAGGTATCAACGTGTTTATTTACAATTCAGATATATTGATATATGTTGGGTTAAACTTTCCCAGCCCCAGAGATACTTTTGGGAGAGTTTGTTGGGTTAAGGTTGTTGTGCCTCTTGCATCAAGGCTGTGTGTTCTATTGTTCTTTTTGTGTGTGGACCCAGGTCCTGTGCCTCAGCACATGGTCTCAGGGAGGCAGGGCATCTGCCAGGCTTGCAAACCACTGCTTCTGTTCTCCTCAGCAGGAAGTCCCTTAACATCATCACACATCTCCTCTGGGGACTGGCAGGGGCCATTTCATGTGCTGAATCTTGATTGTGCATCTGCTGAGAGGAAGTAAGTTAGAGAAGCTGAGGGGGGAGCAAACAGTCACTAGCTATCTATATAGTGGCAGCCCCAGGCCCTGGAATTTGGCATGGAGTTTGGCTAACAGGGGAGTTTTGTGGGGGAGACCTAGAGTTCTGTTTCAATACCTACCTAAGATTACTGGATATGGATAGTGAGGAAGCTGCTGCAGTCACCTGCAACAGCTGTGCTATGTTTATGTTCTTGCTAATGGGTGTGAGTAGCTATACCAGCAGGAAGTTCAAGTTGGTGGCCCTGTTGGAAGAGAAGATTCAGCCATGTGATTCCTGTATGCCTACTCTTCAGCATATTAGGGAGCACAAAGCTTTCTTTCTTTCTTTCTTTCTGATTAAGATGATGGGCTAGAGGGCATGCTTATCAAATGTGTAGATGGCACCCAATTAGGAGGTGTAACCAATACCCTAGAGCAGGGGTAGGCAACCTAAGGCCCGGGGGCCAGATGCAGCCCCCCGAGGCCTTTGGACCGGCCCCAGGCTGGTCCTGCCACCGCCGCTGCCGCCCCCCACTGCCCCCCACCATGATGATATTGATTATTGTTGTTATTACTTGTTCTTGGGGTTTTCTTGGCAAAATCTCCACAGGGGTTTTGCCATGGCTTTTCTGGGGCTGAGAGAGTGTGCATGCATATATATTTTTAAAAAAATTAAATTTTTTTTTTTTTTGTGTGTGTGTGCTTCGGCCCCCCAATTGTCTGAGGGACGGCAACCCGGCCCCCTGCTCAAAAAGGTTGCCTACCCCTGCCCTAGAGGACAGGATCAGAATTCAAAAAGACCTTAATAGATTAGAAAGCTGGGCCGAAACTAAAACATGAATTTCGAAGAGAAAAATATAATGTCTAACAGAGACAGTGTGGTTTAGGAATTTGAATGTTGGACTATGACTCTGGAGAACAGGGTTTGATTTCCAGTTCAGTCATGAATCCCACCTCGTGACTGTGGGCAAGTTGCATGCTCTCAGCCTCAGAGGAAGACAATGGCAAACCTCCTCTGTACAAATCTTGCCAAGATAACCCATTTTAGGGCCACCTTAGGGTTGCCATAAGTTGGAAACAACTTGAAGGCGCACAGCAATAGCAACACTTAGGGAGGAAAAAAATGATATAGGATGGGTGACTCCTGGCTTGACAACAGTACGTATGAAAGGGATCTAGGAGTCTTAGTAGACCACAAGCTGAACCAAGAATCAGCAGTGTGATGTGGCAATTAAAAAAGCCAATATGATCCTTTGTTGTTAACTGCCTTAGAGTCAGCCTCGACTCATGGTGACCCTTGTGTGGATGAGGCATCTCCAAGATCCCATCCTCAACTGCCCTACTCAGGTCCTGCATGCTCAGCCTGTGGCCTCACTGATTGACTCTAACAATCTGGTGTGTAGTGTTCCTCTCTTTCTACTGTTCTCTACCATCATTGTCTTTTCTAATGAATCCTGCCATCTCATGATGTGGCCAGAGTATGACAGCCCCAGTTTAGTCATCCTGGCTTCCAGGGAGAGTTCAGGCTTGATTTGTTCTAGAATCTATTTGTTTGTCTTCTTGGCCATCCATAGAATCCTCAGCACTCTTCTCCAGCATCTCATCTCAAATGAGTTTATTTTCTTTCTGTCAGCTTTCTTCACTATCCAGCTCTCACATCTGGCTTGGACTATCCTCACTTTAGTGTTCAGAGTTATATCTTTGCACTTTATGATCTTGTTTAGTTCTTTCATAGCTGCCCTTCCTATTCCTAGTCTTCTTCTTATTTCTTGAATGCAGGCTCCATTCTGGTCAGTGTTTTGATCCAAGCTATGAGGACTCTTTAATTCAGTTTTCTCAGTATCTAGGATGAATTCTTGTAGATCTTCTGTGGTCATTATTTTTGTTTTGTTAATATGATCCCAGGCTGCATCAATAGGAGTATAGTGCCTGGATTGAAGAAAGAAATATTACCACTCTATTCTATTTTGTTCAGACCTCACCTGAAATACTGTGTCCAGTTCTGGGCACCAAAGTTCAAGAAGGATATTGACAAGCTGTCCAGATGAGGGTAACCAAAATAGTTAAAATTCTGGAAGCCCTGAGAAGCAGTTTAGGGAGCTGGGTGTGTTTAGCACTGAAGAAGAAAGGGTTAAGAGGTGACATGATAGCCATGTTTAAATTTTTGAAAGAATGTCATATTGAAGATGGAGCAAGCTTGTTTTCTGCTGCTCTAGAGACTAGGGCATGGAGCAGTGGATTCAAACTATAGGAAAAAAAGATTCCACATAAACATTAGGAAGAACCTCCTGGAGATAAAAGCTTGTTTGACAGTGGAACACACTACCTCAGAGTGTAGTAAAGTCTTCTCCTTGGGAGGTTTTTAAACAGAGGCTGGATAGCCATCTGTCTAGAGTGCTTTGATTATACCTTCCTGCATGGCAAGAGGTTGGACTGAATGGTCCTTGGGGTCTCTTCCAACTCTTTGATTCTGTGAGTCTATGACAGGGGTAGGCAACCTTTCCCCTTTAAGGGCCGAGGGACTTCAGCTCCCAGAAGCCTCAGCCATGTTGGCCAATAGTCCCATGTTGGCCAATAGCTCCTGGGATTCTGGGAGCTGAAGTCCTTCGGCCCTTAAAGGGGAAAGGTTGCCTACCCCTGGTCTATGAGATCAGTGGTCAGCCAGTAGACCAGTATGCTTGCACTTCTTTTAAAAAAAAAGTCGAGAGGCTGACTGATGTAGAGGAATCTTGTATCACCTTTGAGACAAACTGAAAGAAAGAAGCTGGTAGCACGAGCTTTTGTAGACTTGAGTTTATGAGGAAGTAGATTCAGACCTACGGAAGTTCATGCTGCCAGCTTTTTTCTTTCAGTTAGTCTCAAAGGTGCTACAAGACCCTTTTGCATATTGATTTTCCAGACTAATACAGATGTATCTTTGACTCTAATGGGTTCATTTAGCCCAGGGGTGGGCAACTGAGCAGGGAGCCAAGGGGAGTTTTTTTCTTCCACAGGCTGAACCAGTGTGTTAGTGGTACATTAGAAGTGACATTACATCAGTTCTGGGTCTTATTTGAACTTCTTTCTGGCATATCTTTGAGAACCTTCTGGTTGATGTGCTGGGGATAAGGAAATAAATTGACACATTTGCGGTAACATAGGGCCTTTACAGACTGCCAGAAATAATGCAGTTTGAGGCCACTTTAACTGTCCTGGCTCAGTGCTAGGGAATCATGGGAATTGTATTTTTTTTCTGGGACATTGAGCCTTCTCTGTAAGAGAGCTCTGGTGCCACAATAAACTACAGTTCCCATGATTCCTTACACTGAGCCAGGACAGTTAAAGTGGCCTCAAGCTGCATTATTTCTGGCAGTCTGTAAAGGCCCATAGATGGATTTGAGGTGAAAAGCATCTGAAGCCCACCCAAAAATAAAAATGGAGGAATCTGAGCTTTATGGTGTTCTGGGGGCTTCAGGAACTGTAAAAGAGAGGCTCAGGACTACATCAGATTTAGCCATTGAAAGTAAACATAGTGGAAAACACCTCCAAAGCTACTCTATTTGTCCTTCTTTATATGCTAACTCTAATCTGAGTGGTTTCTGTCCTCTAGCTCTGGAAAGCACATATTCATATTTTCATTGGTTTTTTAAAAAAATTATGTGTCCATAATATTCCCTCTGCCTATATTCTCATTACTTAAAACCAAAGTGCCCGTTTCAGTCTATGGTGGGGAGTATAAGACTCTAGTCTTGTATCACTACTGATTTAGCACATTTTAAAAGATTGGATCACTGGAGCTTTCTCTTTGTGCTTAAATCTATTTTTTTGAAAAGACAGTAAATGAGATTCTTAGTGATGTGGGCTTAACCATTTAAAATGATACTAGTTAGAGATGGTACAATTTCAAGAAACTGTGCAATATATTCATTGTGACTTTAATTTCAGGAAGATGGCACTGTACTTGTGACACATTTGGTAGCTTTCTTTTCATGTATCATGAAAAAAGGATTTATATTTAGACTTCTTCCAAATGGACATTAGTGTGAATATGGCTGGTTGTTGGAAAGATTAAATGTTAAACTTTCCCCCCTTTTACACCTTTTCCGTAATTTTATAGGGTGATATCCATGAAGATTTTTGCAGTGTTTGCAGGAAAAGTGGTCAGTTGCTGATGTGTGACACATGCTCACGTGTGTATCACTTGGACTGTCTGGACCCTCCTCTGAAAACGATCCCCAAGGGCATGTGGATCTGTCCCAAATGTCAAGACCAGGTATTGTTCGACACAAAAGGAGACACTTCTCACACCAGTCTCTACACTGGACAAAATGGTTGGCTCACACAACCTAGAAGAGGCTGACAGCAGTCATTCATGTCTGACCTGTGGACAGACACACACACCCTGGTTGAATCTGTGGTCATGGTCTCACCAATGTTGTCATTATATGTCATCTTTTGTGTTCCTCTTCTCAGAGGGCTTTTCTGCATTTTTATGACATGTATTGTCAAGGACAGAACTCAAAAAGGAAAGGCTTCTTGGGATTTACATATTCTCCCTGTTATCAGTTCCAGTACTGTTTTCTCAAAATAAATGTAACATTAGTTTCATTAGAAAGTTCAGTATTAAGGCCTGAGCCAGAGCAACATTATGGAAGCTCTGTGTCAGAAAGATAATGCTTCTACAGGAACAATTAGTACGGAAAAGACATCTGTCTGGAAGGAGAGGGGTATTCAACTTCGCCCTCAGATTTTTTCTGGCTCTTGCAAACATGGGGGCTGGGGAGAAGTGCTTGTGATGGAGAAATAAGTACTCTCACTCACACCTCCATTCTCCTCAGCAGATGCACCATACCCAGCCCCATTGCTGGTATAAATTAAAGATATTTGTAAGAAATGCTTATTTGCCAAAGTAACATGTTCTCTCCACGGAGACTGATCTTTGGTATCTCACTGTTGTTTTTTTCATTGAGCTACTTGGATCAGTAGTTTCCCTATGAATTACAAAGTCACAATATTCTCTTCTGGCGAGTTTAAGATCAGATACGTTGTCTTTTCATTCCTCTTCAGCTTGTTAAAATGTCATCAGCAAAAAATGTTTGTAGATGCACCGTAATGTAAAAAAATTGCTGACACTGTGATTAAAGGAGCCTCCTTTGTGGGAGGTATAGTGCAGATGTGTGCATATTTCATGCTGTTAAATCATGTGGGCTTTTTCAGATGATTGTGGAGATTTTTGTGTAGAGCAATAAATGAAATGTTTACTTGCTCGGGGAGTGTGGTACAAGATGGTTCTGGTGTCTTTTTTTTTTTAGTAATGTTTCTGTTGAGGATTTTTTCACTACTTAAATGGCAATATTTATTTGCTACAAATCTCTCCTCTTCCATAGTTTCCTAGTCCATGTTAAGAGTTGTGCATAAGCTAGCTGTGAGTATCATGGGTGCATATGGATTATTGATTAGCAACACAGATCCCCCTTCCTCTTGCCAGTTTTTGGATATTTCTTAATATTTTTTAAAGCAATTTTTAAAGGACTGACTACTCACCTGCAGAAGCAACCAAGTGCAAAAACTGTTCTGTAATCCCTTTTGGTTCTTTTCCAAAAAGCTTTTCAGCACTAAAGTTCCTTTTCTCCTCACCTCTCCCCCCCATGACCTGCCATTTAATGAAATTTATCCTTTTTATTTTATTTTTGACACATACATTTAGAACTGCAACACATTTCCCTGACAGTTTTTTGAGCTTGCATACATGTAAACTTTTGTTTTATTTCTGTTTTTCCATATATATTGGCCCACCTCTGTCCATTACATGAGGATGAGTTGTCAGACCACTTGTGAGAGGCTAAGACTACAATCAGCCCAAGTATAATCCTAAAAACAAACTGGAATTCTTTTATTGTTTGGAAAGAAGGTTCCAAGAAGAAAATTGCAAAGTGCGATTTTAAAAAAAGGCTTTAATGATAGCTGTGAACAGATTTCCTTCGCACATTTAGTTAGATGACTACAGTATATTCATCTTCTGCAGCTAAAGCAACAAAGATAACTTTGTTCATGAAAGCTATGTCATAATGAAATTTGTTGGGTTTTATGGTGCCACAGGACACTTTGTTCTTTTGTGTGTACCTCTGTCTGTCCTCCCTGGAGGTAGAATGTGTCAGCCAATGTTCCCATTCCTTTCTTTCAGATGCTAAAGAAAGAAGAAGCAATTCCATGGCCAGGGACTTTAGCAATTGTTCATTCGTATATTGCATACAAAACAGGTAGGCAAACAGCACTTGGCTTGATGTGTTTTTTAATGAAATTGTTGTTTTGAGAAAGGGAGTAGGATGTTTTTCAAAAAAATTAAGAGCTGAATATATGATGACCCTGTAAACAAATGAATGAGACAATCTCATGCAGTTCCTTTTGTATATGTACCTACAGCTTCAAGAATGGTTCAGTGTGATAATTTCTGGTCTTTGGTGCTGGTATCTCATTATGGAAAAACAGTAACCATATTGGCTAGGAGTTTGTGGGAGCTATAGTAAAAAAATAACATTTTCAAGCTCTGGCAGACACATCTCTAGGGAATAATAGATACAATTGATATTCTCCCTTATGTAGCAAAGGAAGAAGAAAAACAGAAATTACTGAAATGGAGTTCAGATTTAAAACAAGAAAGGGAACAACTAGAACAGAAAGTCAAGCAGCTCAGCAATTCAATAACAGTAAGTATTGTTCTGCCATGCAATGATTTGTTTATCCTCTGTATGTTCTGCTGGAAGTTGTACTCATGAGATCTAGAATGTGCTTCCTACACTATCACTTCTCAGGTTTTCTTTATCAACACTTATCTCTAGGGAATAATAGGTACAATAGATATTCTCCCTTATGTAGCAAAAGAAGAAGAAAAACAGAAAATTACTTATCAACACTAGGCAGTTAAAAATGTTACAGCTGTTCCTCTCCTTCTAATATTAGTAGGGCATCCTATTTTCCAAAAATCACAGATCATGGTATATCAGTTTAAGGTTACGTACAGGTTTTTCTAAGAAGCAAAATACAGTATTAGGGTAAATGAGTAAAAGTTGATAAGCACAAAAATCCCTGTGTACTAAGAATATTAGTTTAAATTAATCTCATTAATTTGACTCCCTTTTCTTTTCAGAAACACCTTTTCTTCACCACCTCTCCCCATTTTTCTAAGTATTAAAGTTCGCTAACTCATAATAGAGCAAGAATTTGTAGTGCTTTTCTTGGGATGAAAAATATTGCCGTCTGACTGATCACATTTTGAGTACAGTGGAGGTGATCTGAACTTTTCACCCTTTCTCTCCCCAAAATAGATTGCTGGGGTTATTGTTGGTTCATCAACTCAAAGGCAGTGTGACAAAACATGCTTGCTTCCATGCTGGATATATGCCCTCATGCCCCTTTTGCAAATATAAATCTATAAGAGCAGTTCTCATGAGGAAGCATGTTAGCTTGCATAGATCACCTTTATTGAATTGTAGTGAGCATCCATTGCAAGATATGTCCATAGGACATAGGAAAAGAAGGTTCATGTGGAGAAGTTTCAGATTATCAGTTCTTTGAAGACTGATAATAAAAGCCCAGTTAGTTCAGATTTTTGGCTGTGGCATTTGTGGTGGTGTCATATCTCAATTGAGACATTGTCTTGAAACTCAGTGCCTGTTCAGTTTTGTGTTAGCAAAATATTTTAAGAAAAGCTATCTCTACAGACACACATTTATTGTGACCTATATGGTGTAGTTGTGGCTGTTAAAGCCCTACCTTGACAAACTGCTTCCTTGCATTGGAATATACGTTTCTGCATACCATCTGTGGCATGAAGCCTCCCCCCCCCCTTTTTTTTTTTTTTGGAGTTGTGGTGCCTGGTGGATCTTGATGTTACTTTGTTTTGAAGTTAAATCTCTCAGATGCATTAATTAAGTGGAGTGTTCTAATTCTCTTCAGAAATGTATGGAAATGAAGAACACCATCCTCGCAAAACAGAAGGAAATGCACAGCTCGTTGGAGAAGGTAAAACAGTTAATTCGCCTCATCCAGGGCATCAACCTTTCAAAACCCATGAACTCTGAGGCAAGTTCAGTAGCTATTTCCAATGGCATGGACACGACCAATAACGCAAATGCTGCCGCCTGCAACCCAGCCTCTTCCCCCACCCAGAGCTGCATGGTGAACTGTAACAACAGCAGTGAGACTAAATAACAGAGCACAGGAAGAAGGTGCTAGGGGAGATGGCAGCAAGGAGGAAGAGCAAAACAAACTCTCTAAAAAAGCAAAGCCAGATTTCTTCTGGAAAGTGCAGAACTCTTTGGTTCCAGAAAGAACGTGAAGATGCTTGTGCTGGGCAGCACCAGAGTTGCCAATGGATCCTTCTTATTCTGTGTGTACATGCAAAGTTTGGACCATGTTACATGAATAGTGCCAGCTGGAGGTTCTTAGCCAGCACCATGCCAAGTTAAATAATATATTTACTCTCTATATTTTACACCAGTGTGTGCCTGCAGCAGCCTCCACAGCCACTATAGGTTTGATTTATTTTTATTTGGGGGTGGGGAGCAGGGAGGAGGAGCAGGTTTCAAATCTTATCTGCAGACCAGTTTGATTAGCTAGAGGAATTCACATCCAAAGAGCCTATGGGCTTTTCCTGTTTCTAAATTCTCTGTACTTAACTAAACCAAAAATCCAGAAATATAAATTAACACATCCTAGTGTCCAGAAGGGGTGGGGGTGGGGAACAAAGCCTATCAAATAAGCAGTATTCACTATTATTATTATTATTAATTGACACAATGAAATAAATAAGTAAATAAATAAAAAGAATGAGGAAAGGATTTTTCACTAAGTATCCAACAGGATACAGCAAACTAGAGATTACTAGACTGGCAGCTTTGGGTTATTTTCTGGGTTTTCCCCCCCTCTGCCATCTTCAAATTGACAAAGAAATGCATTGCTGATATTGTCCACAGGCTGATCCAGGTAGCATTTCCTAAATAGGATAGAGAGAAAGGGGTGACTGACATGATCAGCCTGGATTTTCGAGAAGCGGGTCAAGACTGAAAATTCCAGCATTTTCCTTTTCTTTCTTTCTTTCTTTCTTTCTTTCTTTCTTTCTTTCTTTCTTTCTCTCTCTTTTCATTCATTCATTCATTCTTTCTTTCCCTCCCTCCCTCCCTCTCATTTTCTTTCTCTTTTCTTTTTATGTTGTCAAGCAAAACCAATATCCCAAACAGTACAGCACATGTCCCAAACATATTGCCCAAATAGTTAAAATGCCTGTTTCATTTGTTACCTTTTTCTTTTGGTTACAAATGTAAGGAATAGAAAAACTGTTTTTCAAGCTGACAGTCTAATTAAAGAGGTAGATGGGACCTTGCATGGTATAGATTAGAAGTAATAGTGTCAGTGAGATACAGTGAGTCTTTGTGAGTCCGTGTGTCATCGTTTTGGGCACTGTTTTTTATGCAAGGGCAAAATCTTTGTATCTGGGGGAAAAACAACTTTTTTAAATTAAAAAGAAAAAAAGATATTGAGGTCTTCCTAGTGTTACTTAAAATAAGATCAAGGTAAGAAACATTGTAAAAAATTACAAAAGTGCTATTTGTTTCCTAAACAAGTGATTTCTATTAAAAAGGTGTCAGAACTGGAGAAAATACTGTGTACTTAGAATTTTTTAACACAGATTTTGCATATGGTTTCAACCATTCTGCTGTTTTTGTTTGAAAATTTCTTGGTGTGGGTTTCAAGAAATTGTCATGCTTAAACTGTATGCGATCTGCAAATCTTCTTTTAACTGGGGGACCACTGCTCTATTACTCCACTTTATTATCTCATGTGCTTAAAGCAAAAAGAAAAACAGCAGCAGCATTATTAATTCTTTTTATTCTATAGCAATACAGTTCATAAAAGTAATGAGCAAATCATCATGGAGGAATTCAGATTTGCTTCTGGGTAGCACAGCTTGTCTATCTCCTGCTGCAAATTGTCATAGTAGTTTCATACTGTAAAAATTCTGATGGTGGACAATCAAATGGGTGAGTGAAGTAGCCAATTTTGTACATTTGAATATAGTCAGCCAACATTTTCAGGTTACTCCAATTGGTGATGACACTCATATTCTAAGCCATGGCAGCATTGACCTCAGCATCATCAAACCATGTGTAAGCAGACCTCTTCTTTTAGCCACACTAGGGTTGGTAATTGCATGCTTTCATTAGTCTGTGTTGAAGAACTATGCATCTTTAAGCACTTTATTTATATACTCATCTGAACTTTCTTCATTCCAAACCTATTTTATTGAGCCTCTTGTTTTGCTTTCTTAACCACCATTCTTGTCTTGCAAGGATTTTTCCAGCTCCAAGACTATATAGATATGCTCAGTATTTTTAAAGTTACAGCTGATCTCTTATATTGTTAATGAAGTGTAAGAATGGTTCTTATTGAACAGCCCTGACCCTTATAATCAAAGAAGTCAAGTCTTACCATAAATTGTTGGTACTCTGTAGTGAAGTTGTATGTCTAAGAACCAGGTATCATCAGTAAATAGTACCAGAAGGTAGCCTGTTGGGCACATTGAAAACTGCTGAGTTTTCACTCATTACAGCAGCACACAGAGAAAAGTAAGGGCCCACAAGTTTAATAGTTCTGTCCGACTTATGATCTGCCAAGTGAGATGCAGTCCACTAGATGTATAAGAAGCATACTGGTGTTTTTGCCTAATAGGGAATGTAAAAAGCCCCTGGAAGCAACATTTTGTATCTGATGGACTGCACTCAGCTTGATCGGTCACAAGATGTGGAGGTCTAGATGAAGATCCTTTTTAGGGCAAAAAAATAAATTACAGAAGACCTTACACTTTGGACTAGAGGTGGATGACCATCGGTAAAGTACAAGAAGAAGCCACTGGTACTCTGGAGGCTGAATCAGTTGTATTGGTCACTCTAAGAGATTTCTAATGAAATTTCTTATTATTAGCCATTCCAGTGAACCATCCCTTCCTTTCTCACATCTCACCCAAGTGCCATCTTGGTGTTCCTTTTCCTATCCTCTTCGGTGCAGTTTTGTTTAGGATAGCCCAGTGTTCATGAATCCAGGGAGGGGGTCTGATGACCTCCAGCCTATTGTGTAAAGTGAATTGACTGCAAAACTTCACTCCATGATTAACATGAGATAGCGGTCCAAAACAGTTGAATTCTTCCCCTCTGTCACAATAAACTGTGTACATTCAGAACAGAGTAAGGTGCACTAACAGTGGGAGAAACAAGAACTCAGTGTGGCTGCTTTTTGGATGGTTGGGGAAGGCTGACCTGAGTTTACCCTAAGAAAAGTAGATACTATTTGCCACCTTTTGCTCTGAAACATTTTGAATTACGAACAAAGAAATGTTAAAGGAGGGGTAATGTCTGGAAGGGGGCTTACTCCTGTCACTCTCACCTCAAAATAAAAAGTGGTGGGAGTGCGTCACTTAATTGTACTAAGGATAGTTTGTTGAGGCAAGTTTCCCAGGTGTTGAAAACCTGCTTTGGAATAATTCCTTATTATCTGAATAAATTTCTCTCCTTTGACTTTAGCCTCCCATGACTAGTGGCATCAGTAATAAAAACTCTGCTGAGCCTTCAGGCTGCAGTGGTCATCCAGCATGTTGGAGTGAATGCAGAGTACTGAAGAGAAGCAAAGCTGTATAATACCCAGCCTAACATTTTATGACTCTAATAACTGTTGTTATTCTCTTGTCCTTTGTTGGAGGATCTCTGCCAGCTAGAAGTAAGGAAGGAAAGTGGGGAGGATAATCAGCAGTTAGGCTATTCCTATTTGTCTTAGTATCATACAGGTTGAATATTGTTGCTGGATTTGATTACGGAATGCAGGGCAAAGAATAAATAAATGCAGAAGCTTCTTTCATACTCTGGAGGTGGGTAAATATGTTGTTTGCTAACTAGGAAATTCCTGGTGTATAATGCACTGTAGCTGGTATCCAGGTTTTTATTTTTTTATCTAGAGAGTTAGCAAAATGTTGAGGAGCTACAGGGCATTTGTGAATCAGAGTAATAAGATAAAAGTCTGCCTTGTTTGATAATGGATTGCCATTGCAGTTGATTTTATTAGTTAGAGTCATCAGTGCCTCACCAAGTGCAGAATAACATTTGCAAAAATTACTGGGTTCATGTGTCAGTGGAGGAATCTGCCAGAGAAATCTCTTTAGTGCTATGAAGTGACAAGGCTTTGTGCTTCAGGGCTGCATCTTGGCTAGTTGCTTATAAAAAGTCACTTCTTTGTTGTCTTCCTCCTCCTCCTCACTTCTCTTGATGTTTTGTATTGGCTTTTTTATGACATGCTGTGTAAGTCAGTGGACTCTTATCTAAACAGGTTGAAGGTACTTGCTGTTGTACTTGCTATTGCTGCTTGCTATGGTGATGTGAATCTTGGAATTGGTTGTGCATATTTGACAATGTGACAAAGGGCTTTAATTTACTGCTTTCCAGTGTAGGGACTGAAAGAATATGCATTGTGTGGGTGACCCATGTGTGGACCACTGGAATTACTCAGCATTCAATTGGGAAAGTGCAGCAAGCGTTTATTAATCATGTGCTGTCAAGTCAGCTTTAACTTACGGAAAACGTATGAATGCGAGGCCCATTTATTAACACCCCTGCTCAGGTCTTGCCAATTCAGAGTCTTGGTTTTCTAGATTGAGTCACTCCACCTGTACTGTGCTACTGCCTTTAGCTTTGCCAAGCCTTATCATCTTTTCCAGTGAGTCATGCCATCACACGATGTATCCAAAGTATGATAGGCTCAGTTTAGTCATTTTGGCTTCTAGGGAGAATTGAGGCTTGATTT
The DNA here is from genome assembly GCA_026167975.1 of Phrynosoma blainvillii. Lineage (NCBI taxonomy): Eukaryota > Metazoa > Chordata > Lepidosauria > Squamata > Phrynosomatidae > Phrynosoma > Phrynosoma blainvillii. The sequence goes on along the minus strand of JANUYF010000001.1, from coordinate 372,774,519 downwards.
GTTCTTGGACTCGTTTATTAGCTTTTGGGAAATGCATAGTATCCATAGAACTTTCCAGCACCACATTGCAAATGAGGGTTTTTTTCTTTCCCTGTCAGCTTTCTCCACTGTCTGGCTTTCTCAACCATACACAGAAACTGAAAATACTATGCAATGGATGCTCCAGACTTTGATATTCAGTGATATTTCTTTGTACTTGAGGATCTTAGTTCCCTCATAGCTGCCCTCCCAAGTATTAATCTTCCACTGATTTCTTGACTACAATCTCCTTTTTGATTGATCTTTAACAATCTTTAACAATTTGTCATCATCACTCCCTTTAAAACGACATGAATCTTTAGTGGAAAAAAATTATTTTCTTAATATTGAGCTGTAACCGTGCTTGTGTACTTTATCCCTTAATTTTCCTCAGTAGTTATTCCAGATTATTACTGTCCCTTTCAAGTAATATGATTGCTGTTTCTTCTTCCAGTTTTTTACATCTCCTTCCTTGGAGTCTTCATTTCTGTGTGATGTGTTCTGCATATAAACAGATAGGGAGATAAATTGCACCCTTGCCAACTTAAAGTCATTCTGTTTTTCCATATTCTGTCCTGACAATGTCCTCTTGTCCAGAGTTTAGGGACAATCAGACATTCTGCCAGCATTGCCAATCTATCTTTTGAATGCAAATTACGTGTTAGAAAGTTGTGGGAGCACAAGTGCCAGACCTATGGTGTCTCTAGAGACAGTTGCCATTCTCCTCCCCACTTTTAACCTGACACTGTGTATCCTACATTTACTTTTACTATTTGTATCCTGCTTCTTTGAAAAAGTAAAACAGCTCTTTGTCACTCCATAAATCCCCCTAGAACAGAGGTAGGCAGCCTTTGAGCACCTGGGGGCCATTCTGCAAGTGACTGTTTACCATTTGGGGGAGCAAAAAGATTTAGGAGTCAATGGTGGTAATTGGCAAGGCTCTGCATACACCCCATAATGTGCATTTTACCTAATCTTGCCCTAGACTGAGAACACAAGGCATACCCATAGTTACTTTATCCTTTCTTCTTTAAAGTTTCTGTTTTAACGTTTGCCCTAGATCAATCTCAACACTTGGGTTTGAAAATTATGTTCTGTATTGTATTTACTTCCTTAACCGTCCACAGCAAAACTAGACTGCACATACAAGCACAAGAAGAAAATCCTACTGTTCAGTTTGGATTATGGTAAGCACAAAATCTAGTTTTTATTTTCCTAAGATAGGCCAACAGAGATTTGTACAAAGCTTTTATTATGTTGTAAACCCCTGGGGTCTACTAATCAGGTTGCAGACTAAGCATGAAACCTGAAGGGTTTAAAATGGGGAGGGGGAAGAGGTTTGCAACAGCCTTCCAGATGTTCTGGGACTAAAATGCCCATCTCCCTGACCATGCCTGATGAGATTTAGAGACCAGCATCTGAAGAATCAGATTCACCATACCTGACCAAAACGTAATTGCAATATCTCAGTGCCTCCACCCCTGCCCTGTCTACCTACTACACAGAAAATGAATTGAAATTTCGTTAAGTTTCTGTTCTGTTGTGCAGGTGTTGGAAGTATTCTTTGTGTTACTGGCAATAAACTAGAAGTGTTTCTCAGGCTATCTGATGTGGAAGACCAACAACCCACAGTGCCCACGATTAGTACCATATTTGTGCACATTGGCTACAGTTGTTTTTCTTTCCTAGAAACTCTCCAAGGACCAGCAGCTGATGGCTGGTAAACTGGCACCAATCTGTAGTCCACCACTTTGAGTGGCCCTGGAGTACAGCAAACATGCTAGTTGGCTGTTGCTTTCTGCATTAATCTTGGCAGCATTTGCAAGTGGCTGTATTTTAATTACTATTACTCCCCTATTTCAATTACTGTTTGGGGGAAATTTATTGACATCAGCATTTATCATTTCAGCATTTGCTTTCCCTCAGCACCCTTTGTAACTTAGCTAGAAGATCCTTAGAGAGAGTGTGCTGATTCTGCTGTCCTCCTACAACAGTCAGCATCATTTCATTATTTCAGCCCACCTAGTTGTCCACAGCTGCACACCTACAGATCACAGCCCTAGCCAAGGCACTGTCAGTTGTATCACAGTGAAGGAAAGGTCCTGGCTCCAAGAATTATGTCCTGCAGCAAGAATCAGACTAAGCTTTTTAGTTACTGCTGTTTTTGTCACTCTTTAGATTGAAGAAAGCAAAGGTTGGTTGAGTTTGACCCTTTACTTAATACACCAGGGAAAAATCCAATTTGTGCCAATTTATATTATGAACAGGCCAGAAGGAATCAAAGCAAGACTAAGAACTGGATAGCACAGGTAATGTTACATTTGGAAACTGTCAGTTTGGTCATAACTGAACTACCATATCCTGAATACTCTGCATACCTCACTTATGCTGTTAAGTGCAAATTATGTTTTTGATGTTATCCTCATTTGTGGCTCATTTTGTAGCTCCATTCCATTTTGCAGCAGCAGAGGAAACTGCTGTCAGTGACTTAGCAACTACCCTTCTGTTTTTAACAGTGGATGTCATCGCTGCTGCCAGAATATTCGTGATAATTGGAATAGGGCTCCTTGGAGTAAACTGCATGATAAGAGGTCCCTGCCCTAACAAGAGTCTCATTGCCTTTGTCTTTAGGGCAATGCATAGTGATCTACCACCCTTCCCTACCTCCTCCTGATGTATCAGATAAACTCAACTAGTTACACTGTCTCTGCCTCCAGAATTCCCATATAATATGAAAGGCCTTCTTTCAATGAATTGGATATTACATGATTTTCACAGATAAGCATCCTGTGAATGGTATGTGGATGCATGACTTTGAAAATTTGACTAGGTGGGGCGGTTTTGGTTGTTAAGGGTTTGTTTGTTTGTTTGTTTGTTTTAATAGCCTGGTGCTCATGGTGATTTTTCAGTCTCTTTGCTGCCTTCTTTCTGTAGCCTTCCAGTCCCTTGTGGGTTTGGTACATTGTGTCTAGATTTAGTCTATCAAAATGGGGGGGGGAAGGGGAGGGGCCCAGAATAAAGATCAATTTGTATTTATTTAACATTTTACTAAATAAATAAATAAAATATCTTGTCTTTGTAGTGATATTTCTCATACAGTACTCCGTGTGTGTATGTTGTAATGCTGTGTTAATGCCTAACAAAAGGCAGAGGGTAAAGAAGCTGGGATTTAAGCTAATTTTATGAATATAACAACCTCAGCCTTCCCCAGACTCCTTGGATCCCACTTTCCTTTTAGGGATACGAACCCAAATATTTTATTTACTTTCTTCTTTCTTTGCTGGTCCATTGTGGCCCATCTTCCATTTTAGCACTTTCTTTCCCCAAGCCCTTTCTCATCCTGTTTACTCCTTCTGTCCTCTTTTTTCCTCTTCCCCCCCCATCTCCAAATCAGCTGAAGTCCAGACCTCCTTTCCTCCTAGCAACCCATCCATGTTTTCCTTGTCATCAACTCCTAAGGGAAGGTCCTTCCTAAACATACATTATGCTTCCCACATTACAGCTCAGTCCTCAAAGTCCCCTTGCAAATGTTCCATAAGATCAGAATTCTTTAGCATAAAAGCAGTCCAGTGAGAACTTTAAAGCACAGAATTAAAAGGAATGCTGAACCAGTGCTTTCCCCTTCCTACTCATTTTAAAAGTTGTTTTTGCGTTGCTTTCAGTTCTACAGGGAAAAACAGCTTTTTTTTTTTTTTTTTTTTTAAAAATGACATTGAAGCTAAAGATTCAAGAGCTCAGCTGTCCCTCCTGCATACATGCCGGCTGTACTCCCAGTCTCCCTCCCACTTGAAGGAAGCAGCCTTGACCTGATTGTGAACAGGTTTGCTACAGGCAGATCTAGTCTGGTCCTAAGAGCTTAACAAAGCAAGCTACTTGAGACTCCAGGAATAATTTCCTGCATCTGGAACAAGCTGTATTTTTAATACTTTTCACCTCTGTCAGCTACTGCTCTAGTTACTGCTCCATCTCAGATCTCATTTAGACTAACTAGCTTCTGCTCCCCAACTGCTCAGAGCTTGACACTGCTAACCTGTCAACTGAGGAAGGCAGGACCTGTGAGAGCCGAGCACAATATTTAATAGAGCTCTCTGCCTGGGGGAAAAATGCAAAGCCCTCACCTATTATCAGTAGGAATGAGAAAAGCATTGCCTATCTCAGTAATGTATCTGAATTGGTCACTTTGGCAGAATAACCACATAACTGTATCAGAGGCTTGAAAAACAATTTCTAAAAACTTTATTTTTTTTTTAAAAAAGGGGAGGCAACATTTATGCACATTCTTTACAATATTCCATTTGAGTCACTTTCAGCATTTAGAGGAGCCTACCTCACCTTGGGACAGGAAAAATTCAGTCCCGTACTTTGGAAGCTCTTGCATAATGCCAGGAAATCAAAGGAGAAACCAGAATCTAGCAGCAGAAGGCCCTGAAGATACTCCAGGTCTAAAGAGATAACCAGAAACCAATGAAAAATCCAGAAGACCCCCAGATCACTTACCCCTTATGAAAAAATCACTTTTAATTATATAAATAGCAAGTGAGGAAATGCTTGCATATTATGCCCACCTCCCCCTGCTCCAGTGTTTGATAACCATGAACCAAGGCTAGGCTGATGCTGCTCCCAGCGCAGACATCCAGCTGCAACATTCATTAATAGCACGGTGATACATCCTAAAAGGACAGATCCATTCTCACCTTCCAACAGGTGAGGGGGAAAGCCCTGTTCACAAGCAGGTTCTCACTGATTAGAACATGCCACTGCCTTCAGCCCTGAGGCAGGAAGGTGGCGTGAATCTCAAAGGTGTAGTGCTTGGCACTGCTATTAAAACATAGAAGAGAATGTGAAGAACCATTATGAAGAAAGCAGCAAGGTAAAGCCATATTCCAGCTCCTTGGAAGAGAAGATCAGAGCACTACACATCTCCATATTTCTTCCCAGGGAAGGGGAAAGAGTTTCCTTGGCAATGATGTGCAGTGTCAAGATTACACCTGAGCTATTAGCCACAACAGCTTAATGGAACCTCCACATTTAGACAGTCTATCTGTGCATTTTTGATGGCAGAATACAGAAAGGAGACAGCGGAAAGGTTAGCTGTCACTAAAACACCTTTCTCACAAGCTTTTCAAGGACACTTGGTAATCAGCTGAAGTTGAGAAAGATACATCATCCTACACTTAGCTTTTCCCCATATAAGAAGAAAGGTTGTCTGTGAAGTAGCATTTAGGACTGTCTCCAGATAGCATGATGGTGTCACACCACACCAATCCTTTCCAATTAAAATGCCCTATCCAAATATATATAAGTCTCTCTTGAATCAGAAGTGATAGAACAATATTCAGAGCCCCCCCGTTTCTGCTGCTAGAAAAATGATTTTTTTACATACACTTAAATAATTCTTTAATTTAGCCTTAGTTGTCTTCTGATTCATTTTAAAGAAATTATAATAGCAAGGGTAAGGGGCAAATGTGGAAATAATGTTATGCCATGCTGGATCAGAGCAAACATTTCTCTAGCCTAGCATTCTGTTCAGTGGCCAACTGGATGCCTATGGGAAATCAACAGGCAGCATATAAGTGCCCTCTCACATGTGGGCTCCCCAGCAAGTGATATACAGGAGTATCTCATCTTTGATGCTGAAGGTAAAATTTAGCCATCATGACTAGTAGCTTCTGACCACCTTACTTTCTGAAATATGCAGCTGCAGAGACTAGAATAGAGAATTTGGAGGAAGAATAAAAGAATGAAAAGTAGTTATTGGACCAATATGGAAAGGCAACATATTAGAAGTCTGGATCTTTGTGTCCATCACAGAATTATGAGTCTCCTTTCTTGACCAAGTGTAAGGAATGGTGGGGATCCAAGTCCAACATCTCATAGTGCACTTTTCCCTGAATTTGGAGGCAATCTGTAAAAGCTAGCAGATGTGTACAAAGGTAATTATCTCAATTTAGTTGGAAAGCAGAATTTGGATTTGTTTGCCATTGAATATGCATAACCATGAGACGTGAGTGCTTCCTCCGAACTGGCCACAAACTAGGAAGGGCCACACCACCAGGCTAGTACTGGGAGGGAGACTTTGGTGCAGGTTTGGATCTCTCTGGAAAAGCCTTGTTCTTTTTTCAGACAGTCCTTTGGTGTCCAAGTTGCTGTTCACAAATTTCTCTCAGCAGTAAGGTACTTGAGGGCAGCAGCACCATACTTCCGTGACAAGTCCTGATGAAACTCTTCTTTCAGGGTCTTCAAGCAGTCTCGGTAGCTGGAGCTCCGGCGGAATTTGGAGATGTCAAAACTGGGTGCATGAGGCATGTGGATCATGAAGGCATTAGGCAGGACCAGAAGTTCATATTCCTGCAACAAGAAAGGAAGTTGCTGATAATTTTAGCTTGTTTGAAAGCCATTCCCTCTAGCTTTGGCTCTCTTGGATCAGGAAAACCAAACCCAGTAGAAAGTTCTAGCAGCACACTCACCTGGGCATCAAGCTCCATTATGTGGGACACCTTGTTCCAGCCAAAGCCTACAAATCTCTGGTCATACAGGGGACAGTCACGCCTTACTACAACATAAGGCTCAAAGTGTGGCTGCCATTCCACTTGATATGGCACTGTGGCTGTCCGCCACTTGGCATAGTCTGTTGGTGCATGGCCCTGTGGCCAAATATGATACCTGTAGACAAAAACAAGGAGATTGTAAAAAAAAAAATTTCAGAGATGAATTTCTGTCTCCAGATGATCACTGTGCAGAGAACTGAACAGTTTTTTTAAAAAAAAACAAACCTTCAGGTTAAATCAGCTCATGTTTGTTGTTTCTCTCAAGAGAGTCGTGTTACAGGACTGTTACAAGATATCACACTTAAGTGGAATTATTACTCATCAGTACCGTAGTTATGTTATTAAGTATTTACCTCCTACTCCCAAGGAGACCATGCCACAGTATCTCCTCCACCAGTACCCCTATGAATGTATGTAACTAGCCTAGGTAAACAGAGTACATAGTAATAGCATTTACATTTGTATACCGCTTATCAGTGAACTCAGCACGCTCTAAGCCAGGGGTAGGCAACCTAAGGCCCGGGAGCCGGATGTGCCCCCCCCGAGGCCTTTGGACCGGCCCCAGGCCGGTCCTGCCGCTGCTGCCGCCCGCCATGATGATATTATTGTTGTTATTACTTGTTCTTGGGGTTTTCTTGGAAAAATCTCCACAGGGGTTTTGCCATGGCTTTTCTGGGGCTGAGAGAGTGTGCATGCATATTTTTAATTTTTTAAAAAAAATTATTTTATTTATTTATTTATTTAATTTATTTATTTATTGGTGCTTCGGCCCCCCAATTGTCTGAAGGACAGCAACCCGGCCCCCGGCTCAAAAAGGTTGCCTACCCCTGCTCTAAGCGGTCTACATTCTGTAAGCCAGTTGCCCCTAAAAAGCTAGGTCATTTTACCAACCTACCAAAAGATGGAAGGCTGAGTTAACCTTGGAGTCCTGGAATTGAACTCACAACTGTATGGCATTTAACCACTGATTTGATCTCAAGATTCTCTGATCCTTCTCTAATATTCTACTATGCTGGCTGCTGGTATCAGCCCAACAGACCCATTCTTTCCTACAAGTATTCAGACTTCAGTAAGAAACCTGGCTTCATGTTTTCCTTCCTCCCACACTCACTGGCCTAGGCTAAACCATCTAGGTTTTAGCCTCCTATCTACAAAATTGGTGTAAAGCCAGTATCTCTGATGTGTGTCCTATGGGGAGAGGAGTTTGGGGATTGGCCAAAACAAAGTCTTGGGCCTAAGTCAGGACAAGAGAAGAAGCAACAACATGACCTAGGAGAGTTAACAGAAGAAATTTGGCTTAGAGAAAGGGTTGCTAAAGTATCTAAGATACCTATCTGTAGCTTGATCCACATATGTTCTGTCCTTTGGTTCCAGACTAGTTTCAGCAGCTGACAGTGGAGTTTTTATGGTACTTCACTTACCTGAAAGTATAGAGGGAGCCCATGTCCAGCATGGAGACCAACTCTGCTTTGGATTTGGGAAAGGTCAGGCGGTAATGCAGAGTCTCAAATGCAGGCACAATGAATGCGACCTTCCTTTGGGGCAGTTCCAGCTGCACAATGGAGGTCCTGTAACACAAAAGGAATGGTAGCTGATTTGATGTCGGCAGTCTCTTGAAATCTCCCAACAACCCCTCCTCATCCTCTGTGAATGGTGTTCCATACTGACATGTTGTTTGGTCTGAGGTTGATGTTGGAAAGGTACCTGGTGGGCCCATCCCTTCTAAGTAAATTTACAACTAAACACAGGTTTGGAGGGGCCAAGCCATAGGCAAGGGGAATGGGAGGAGATAAATTATCCAGTAACCAAGATCACAGTTGGAAGGTAAAACAACGCCACCATAAAAACAGAACCCCAAAACAAATGCTGCACCAGCACTTGTAGGACTTTCTTCCAATCCTTTGCTGCATTGAAAATCTGCTCTAGAGTGTTCTCCACTTATCTAGAGTAGATTTTTAGAGTACATGGGTTGAAAGAGAGGAGGGAGATTGCCCACTCAACCCCTGATTCTCCTCTGGCAACAACTTCCACCAGAAGAAGCACTTTGTTGGAAGAAAAGCCAGGCTAACTCACTGCATTTCAGGCCATAAGGAGATATAAGTGAAAGGTATCATCCTGTCTTCCCCGACCCCAGTGGGGAAGTTCCTGGGCCCAAAATAAGAAACATACCTGAGGTAATCATAAAGGCCATACATAGGCAGAAAGTCAATATCGGTCAGGAAGACATGGGACGTCTGTGCATTCTTCAATGCTACATTACGCAAGAAATTAACTGGATAAAACTGCCCTTCTTTGTATACAATGTGATAAGCAATGTTCCTGCGGTTACTCAACACCTCCGAGGCCTGGGCATAACGCAGGAACTGCTGGGCCTCTGCATCAGACATATACAATGCCAGGCTAATGGGTCCTGTCCAGTGTTTGCAAATGGCCTCTAGCATCTGTAACCTGCAGATCAAGGAGACAGGTCAAGTGTACAGTGTAGTCTCAACAAAGAACAGCAGCAGTAAGAAAAACTTACGTGGCTAAGGCACCCTAGGCCTGAAGGCGTGTCTAGCATTCCTTTTTAGCCATGTCCTCAAGCCCTCCAAAGTGGTGTGGCTGATGCCTTACCACTCCCCAATCTGCATTCCCCCTTTAGTCCCCCCGCCCAGGAACTTTTCCAGTATTTTCTAGCCCTGTTATTATAACCAAGGGCTATAACATCAGCCATGTGTCACCACAGTTGCTATCTAACCCAGAAAATCAGCATAAGGCTGCTGCTTCTTTCCCAGAAATGGAAGGGCAACTGGCCCAAGCCCAGACACATCCCTGCAACTGATGGTGGCTGCAAGGATGACACTGAGCCACAAAGCTTTCCAACTGCTGTTGCACACCAGGATTTAGGCCAACAGATGCCAGTGAGAGGATTCTAGCCATAAGGGTCCTGGGATCTGCCACTGTTTACACTTGGCTTTTAAAATTAAAAATGTAGTACTTTGTATTTAAAAAGTACTAGAGTTTGCTGATTTTAGTCTTCAGCAGACTTTGGTGACATTTCTAAATATTTCTTAACAGCTCAGAGTGCTAGAAACTTGATCTTTACAATAACATTTTTAAAAACAGAACCAGAAATTTTAGGGGAAATGTACATCTTACAGTCTGTGCCATACAGCTTTGTCATACAACTTATCAGAAGTCTCCCAGGGCCAGCCCTACTCTCAGGTAGAGTGAGTCAATTACCTCAGGCAGCAGATCTGAGATTGTCATGCAAGGGCAGCAAATCTGGAATTTTAATGCCAAGGAATGGGCAATATGTTTATGGGATTTTCTGCCTCATCTGCCTAAATGACTTGGCTGTCCTTGGTACTATGCAACTTGACTTGGGACTGGTATTGACAGTCTAATGATAAATGTCTTAGTCCTGAGCAATGGAGGTTATGGCAGAATACACAACCTCTTCCCCATCTGGTACCTGTCCATGGACAGCTGAGCTATGAGAGTGACATCAGTTGCATCAGTTGGGGCCAGAAAGTCATACTGGAAGAAGAAGAGATGCACACGGTGCTGAATAAGGCTCTGCCTCCGAAAATCATAGCAAGGATCATCTTCATCCAGTTCCTCTAGAGCCTGCTGGAACTAAAATTTACACAAAAGTGTGAGTATTAGAGGGGAGGAAAGATGTAAGGCTAAGAAGGTAAATTGATGGAGAGTAAAAGTGAGCCACAGTATCTCTTTAAAATACAGAACTGTTTGGAGACTCAGAAACAAGCTAGAGTTAGTGATCTAAAGATCTGGAAGGGGAAAAAATACAACATCAAGCAACTAAAACTAAGCCTCTAATAGAAATATGCATGCATTGTTCTGGGTGGGAGAACAATGGAACTTTTTTTGGGGGGGGGGGGGGTCAGTCATTACAATTTGGAGGTAAGAATTGGGGGCAGACAAGTACCACAGACATAGAAGGGCAAGGTATGGGGCAAGCTGGGCTAGTCCTACCGTTGGACAAAGAGGCAGCTACCTCAGATTTTAGATCTTAAGCATGTAGGTAATTGTAACTAAATTTAGTATTGTTGCGCTTTTACTACCAAAGAGAGGGAAACAGGGTTTGGGAGATTTTCTGCCTTAGATGGCAAAATAACTTGGCCAATTTGGGCACAAAGGCTAACCGCACAATGACTAGCTAATGAGCCACATTAGCTGTTCTGCCTTGGCAAGCAAAACATCCTGGGCTAGCCTAGGGAACAAAAATGGGAAGTCACCACCAGTGGGGAACTGATGAGCTATAAAGAAAATGTCCTGTCATCAATTAGACAAGTTCTGTGCAAAGAACTGTATAGCTATCAATTCTCAGAACTTAGAAATGGCAAAGCTTTCAGTAATCTGAGACTGTTAGAGTCTCTATCAGAATACAAATTGCCTTTTAACATTGATAATGGTTTAATATATAGTTGTGGGTCCACTTTCTTCACATTTGACATGTATAAGAACAACAGAATGACATGTCCATGAACAACTATATGTACATACACAGAAGAAAAACAAGGCAAAATGAATCATTTAAATATGAAAGCATATTCCATAGCCTTATTTTAAATCAAGAACAAACGGTAGAAATAATATCCTTCACACTCAAGATATTAAGTCCCCCTGATTCAAAACTTAAAGGTAGGCTGGCAACTTAGGAGAATGAAAGGAACATTCCTCCCTCACCCCCAATCTGTGCTTCTTAAAGGGCTTCCCTCTTCTTATAAAAAATTACACCATCTATTATTATCTCCTGGAATATAGATTTATTTTAGTCTTTACTGTTCCAGGTGTCTCGAGCACCACTTAATAAAACTAGACAATATGGCATACATGATTCATGTGCATTTTTTTAAAAGGATAAGGTCATTATGCAAACTGTTTCATCATAGAGTCCACTTAGGCCACCTTCTGCTTGAATGAACATCTTGAATGAAATTCAGTGTGGCACATGTCACCCCATTGTAAAGCAAAAGAAAAGAGCCTGAACAAGTGATGGGTTCCATCATAGCACAATGGCATAATGCTGCCTGCCTGCATGAAAAGTTTGGCACACAAAGACGCCAGCCCAATCAACTGGAAGTCTGGAAAGGCTCTCTAGTTCAGGCATGGAAGGCAGACAAAACTCTCACCTGACCACTGGGCAAGCTGGGCAGGCTGGCACAGCCAAAGAGCTCTCTCCGCAGCAAGTTACCATCATATTCTAAGAAAGTCAAGTAGAGGTTCCGGAAGAACTCCACGTGCTTGTTCTTCACTCGCAACTTCTTGGGAGAGTTCCAGTGAATTACCTGAGAAAGTCATGTTAAAGCTTAAGGCCTGATAAGAGAAGCTATCCACATCAGCAAGAAACACTCCTCCAGACCCTACCCTGCTTTGAGGGGAGAACCCCAGTGACCCTAGGGAAGGTTGCAAAGGAAATCCATAAGACCCCAGCCAGAAAAGATGTGCCTACCTTCAGATCAGACACCTCTGTGTAGCACTGCTCTGAAAGGGTGTGGTCAGAGAGCTGGACATTCCAGAAGCAAGGGAGCTGATACACCAGTGTGGGACTCTGTTTGATCACCGCATTAAAGATGTCCTGGAAGAGAGACTGCAGTTTGCATTCTGGAAAAGGAGAAAGCCCCAGGGTAAAAGCAAGTGTGGAGTCAAGCCGGGAGGACACAAATTGGTGTGTCTCACATGACAATATCCATATTCAGCACAAGATGAATTTAAAAAATATTAGGGGCTTAGGTGGAAAGGATAGCAAGCATGCAAAGCTCAGACACTTGCCTGGTCTGCCAATGAGGTGGACAGCATGCTCATGAGCTCCCGTTCTGCCGTCAACCGCCACATCTGCTCCCAGCCAAGTCGACGCAGGCGCTCCAACAACAAAAGAATAACTCCTAGGGAGGAGAGAAGTGTATTTGTACACACAGAACAAAGTGGGTCAGTTGTGGGGGTGGGGTCAGGCAAAAGGCCCTGCTGCATCAGCACTAAACAATGCACTCCACATTTAGTGTCTATTGGAAAGTGGAAGACAGCTCTAGGACTGGGTATCTAGGAAAACTGAGCAGAAGAATATTTCCTGTTGGTAGCTCTTAAACAGGGATTCTGTATATTTACCAGCTGCCTTGTGAGCAACACTGGGGGTGGGTGAGGGATGGCTATCCTGAACAAAGAAAATGGGAAGAAATTCATTCCTGACCTTTTCCTGGGCTTCAATGAGTCCCTGAAGCAAAGAGCAGTTCATGAGATAAGAACCTGTTGCTTTGAGATTATTGGAGTAATTTCAATCTTTCACTGGCTTTGAAGATCAGCCCAAAATGTATGGACTTCAGCAGCTGTTAGCTACCGTACATCCACTGGTAGCTGGGTACCACATGGGACTCTAGCTGTTGTGTACAGAGGTGTAGCTCACTATTCATTCATGGGAATGATTTGTGACAGTAGATAATAATAATAATAATAATAATAATAATAATAATAATTTTTTATTTATATCCCGCCTCTCTGCCAAGCAATTGAGGCGGCTTACAGCAATTTAAAACAACATACAACTTTAAAATGCAATCCCAAATCACACAACCCACCCACCCCTTAAAAAATAATTAAACAATTTTAGCATTAAAACAAAATAGCTAAAACATGATTAAAACAGTCCATAAACGATCAAAGATGTTAAGGACTGGAAGAACTGCTCTAGGAAAATACATCCAAGTCACAAAACACACCCACTGTGATTTGCTCTTGTGAATGCTCATTTGAACAGGAAATGCTCCCTGGCCCCCTCTTCTCATTTTAAGATGGATAAAGACAGGTTAGGATGGGTTCAGAGAAGGGCAACAAGGATAAGAGGCACAGAACAAAGAATATGAGGAGAGGATGAAGTTGCTGGACATGGCCAGCTTAGTAAAAGGGTGATATGATCTCACTCTGGATACAAGGGCTACCACAATGAGGAGGGTGTGGGTTGTTCTGTGCTGCGTCAGAGGGCAGAACTATGGTTTTATGTTACAGAAGAGTAGATTTTGATTGAACATTAGAAGTAACTTCTTGATAATGAGAGTGGTTCAGCAATGGAAGCAATGATATAGAAAGATGTGAGGTCTTCTCTGGATGTCTTCAAAAAGAGGCTGGATAGCTAACTTTTACCCTTTCCCTGCTTTAGCTGGAAATCCTGCATTGAGCAGGGGTTTGGACTCAGTGGTCCATGAGGCCTCTTCCAACTCTATGATTCTTTGAGCTATCTCTTCTCATTGCTTCTTATACTGATCATCAGGGACAGCGAAGGCTGGGAGAAGCCACATTCTATGTAAAAGCATGATCATTTTCCAGAAAAAGGGTGAAAGTTGCTTATTTACAAACAGGATTCCTCATGGATAGAGGGTGTGGACTCTCCTTTTCCTCTCCATGGCTATCCTCTTAACCCAATTGTGCACAAAGTACAGGCCCCCAAGCATCAAAAACATTTTTTGCATTTTCCCCCATTTTTTGTTTTGTTTTTTGGGGGGGTTGTTTTGGGGGTTTTTATAAACATTTTTGCCACATTTTCCTCCCCCGCCCCAGTCATTATAGGTGACCTTCCCCAGACCACTGCTTGTTGCAAAAAAGGCCAATCATGGCCCTAAAGTGGCCCAAGAGGGCTGGAAAATGTGGTAAAAATGTCTCACACTCCCTAGAGAGCATTTAGGAGCAAAAACATTCCTCCAAGATCGGGGGGGGGGGGCTAATACCCACCAACAATTACTCACCCCATCTTAACTCTGTAATTCTACATGTCCTCTTTCAAAACCATAATTCACATATAAGTTTCCAAAAGCTTAGAAAAGTTACTTTTCTGGACAACTCCCAGAATCCTGAAGGCAGCATGTAATTCAACAGAAGTAATCAGGCCAAGCTTTGGAGTTTCCAGCAAGCAACCAGAATTCATCTGTCCAGCTCTTTTCCATATACATGGTCCCAGACATGTCAAAAAGGAACAATGAATTCACAGAGCAGTGCCTCATCCTCTGTGTGTCTGTGAAGTCCATCCCTCGTGAAACAAAAGAATCATGGAATGACAAAGCTTTGCAATGGAGTGCAGGAGGCCAATTCTCAGTGTGGCAATGAAGTTCTGTTGCAGAGACTGGAAGGAACTAATTCCCACCTCGAGGGGGAGCCTACCTCACATGTAGAACTATGAATTAGATTAAAACAAGCAGTCCTGGAACAGCTATCAGGTGGGGCCATGAAATCCTTCCAACAAGTCAAGAATACCAGCAGCGGCATGTGTCTGGGGTCAACGTCTATGTCAGAGAGACAGTTGGGCTTTAGTCAAACAAATAAGTTCAGCTACATCTTACAGCCTAGCACCATTGTTTTAACCCATGTTGCAAAATGTGTGTAAGCAATCACAGACATATATGAGAATGGATTGTAAGTAGCAAGGACCAGAGGCACATGGACAGCCAAGAAAAAAAAAAAGAATGCAAGAACAGATAGGGATTTGCCCCCTCCCACTTCACTGTGACATTTATATCATATCTGAAGGCTCTTAGTGAACCTTTTTCCTAAGTAACTAGGAATGGGCAGGAAGCAGATCTCATCTTTTCATACTCAAGGAACTCACTGTGGAATTTTAGCTTCACAATAGCACAACAGGGGAACTCAGGCTAAGAAAGGTATGCCTGAACTGAAGGCACTGACAACCATTCTCTCCCTGTATATGTCTTGTGAACTCTAATTCTTGGATGGGGTGGGAGGCTATGTATCTCTAACAGAGACAACAACTTCACTAAACTACAACTCAAACAATAACAGTTAAACTGGTGTAAAGCCAGTTCTGTTCAACTTGTATGCAGAACATACTACATGAAAAGCAGGCTTGAACACAGAAGAAGGAGGAGTGAAAATAGAAGGAAGAAATATCAACAATCTAAAGTATGCAAGATGACACAATATTGCTAGAAGAAAACATCACAGACCTGGAGCAACTACTAAGGAAGATCAAGGAAGAAAGTGCAAAGGCAGGATTATTGTTGAACATAAAGAAAACAAAGATAATGACCACAGAGAATTTATACAAATTCAAGCTAGACAATGAGGAAACAGAAATGGTAAAAGAGTTCTCATACCTAGCATCAAACATTGATCAGAGCGGGGACTGCAGTCAAAGAAGACTTAAGAATGGGGAGGGCAGCCATATATGAACTAGAATAGATCCTAAAATATTAAGCTATACAACTGAGCACGAAAGTTAGAATCGTACAAGCCACTGCATTTATTCCCTATTACCATGTATGGATGTAAGAGCTGGACAGTTAAAAAGGTGGATAGGAAGAAAATCAAGTCATTTGAACTGTGGTGCTGGAGAAGACTGCTGAGGATACCATGGACCTCCAAGAAGTCAAAGAAATGGGTGCTAGAACAGATCAAACCAAAAATCTCTCTGGAAGCCAATATGACTAGACTAAGGCTGGCATACTTTGGCCACATCATGAGAAGGCACAACTCATTGGGAAAAAAATAATGCTAGGAAATGTGGAGGGAAGCAGAAAGAGAGGAAGGCCTCATGTTAGATGGATGGACTCTATAAAAGAGATAACGGGAATAAATTTGCAGCAACTGAACAGAGCAGTGGAGGATAGGGGGTCTTGGAGATATCTCATCTACATGGTCACCATGGGTCAAGGTCCAGAAAGCCTACCATTACTGGTACCATGGTTAAACTGTTCATATCATTAAAACAGTTCTCCTAATATTCAAGTAAAATCTACCCTACTGTAACTTAAGCTTCATTATTTCCAGAGAGACAAAGTCTTTGTCCTCTTCCCAATTACAGCCCTTCAGATATTTTAAAACTGCTATTATGTCTCTTCTCAATATTCTTCAAGGCTAAGGATACCATGTTCCTTCAAGCTTGCCTCCTATGTCCTTGCCCTTATTCTTTATATGCCTAAAGTGACTTGCCAAGACCTACCCTGTTAAGTTTACGCTCAATTTCTTCATTTGCAAACTCAACACCTGAATTAGGGTTTAGGGGCAGGGGCGTGCTCAATCCAAACTCCAAGCTGTCACACCCTGGAAACGCATACCTACATGCACACAGCACTTATGGAAGGCTGGAGTATACCTGTATTGAAGCCACGTCCCAATGCTGGCCATGGTTTGTGGTTTTTCCAGAGGTTCCCTAGGTACCAATCACTTTGGTTTTCCACCAGTCCAATCACCTGCTTGTCTGGATTAAGAGAAATGTAAAATGAGACCAAATCCAGCTAGCAGAGTTTGCCCATTCTCAAGACAGATCCTCAACTAAGCACTCTGGACCCCAGTGATCTGAATCTTGGGAAACAACAGATTCATGGAGGAAGCCCATGGTAAAGCATGCTTCCTATTGCACGTATATCTGCAAAGAAGCAAAGTTAACTGTAAAGAGAAGATTAGAAAAGAACTCCATACATAAATCAGAAAAGAAGTCCATACAGGATCAAGGGCCAGCAAACTTGCCAAAAGCATCAGTCCAAAAGACTATTGAGCATCCCTCCCAGGGTCTAAATATCTAGAACTCACCTGAGAACTTTCCAAAAACCGCCCACAGTTCAGCAATGTCAGTGGCAAAGGTGATGTCTGTGTCCAGGACAATGACCTTGGAAAGGTTGGAGGGAAGAGCTTTGGTAAGTGTCAGCTTCATCAACCCATATATTCCAGAGTAGTGCTTGTTTGGGATCCAGGAAATGTCTGTCTGAAACAAGGGAGAGACACATATAGGATTAGGAGAACAACAGGCCAAGACCATGTGCCTATTCTGTTGGCAAGATCACAGCTTTCACTTGTTTCTATGACTTAAATAATGAGACCATGCTAAAAATTGAAACTATGCCAACTAAGTAACCAGTATGTTCCTAACAACATCTAGAGCTGTTTCTCACGAGAGGAGGGTGGGGAGATGCTTACAGGCTGCCATACAGATAAGGCTTGCCATAAAACCTCTCTCCATATTACCACAGGACATTCCTTAAGTCGAAAAGCAGGAATGGGGTCAGCCCCAGAGGAGGCATGCAGTCACATTACAAGTATCTAGTATGATGTTACTTTGGCATAAATAAGATTTTTTAAGCAACATATTAACTATTAATATTATGTTTTTAGCATCACATCTACTTGTTATTTCTAAAACTTCGTTTGTGTGGAACAATGGGGGTAATTGTGGTCATTCTTCATGAAGTATATTTTTAAAAAACAAAAGTAATGAAAAATAATGAGTCATTCTTCAAATAACAAGTAATGGTGGGAGGAAGAAGGCAGAGCAACAAATCACTTTTTTAAAAAATAAATGTTCCAGGCTCTGGTCATTGTTAACACATTTTAATAGGTGCTATCCTTGTCCATACACTCTGGCAAAATTTCAAGGAGTGCACCAATATTTGAGGGTTAGAGACCTACAATGTCCCTTCTCCCAACAGAATGCACTGTTTATTCACCCATTTCCCCCAAATCATCTTTCCCACCATTTCCCCAAATGCTTGGAGAGAGAAAGGTGCAGAACAAATTCAGGACTGCACACAGACTGGTGTGGAGGGGTCTCCAAGCATGCTTTGGTAGCTTCTAGTGCAATAAGCAATAAGGCTTAATCACCTACATTTAAGTGGCTACAAGAGGATACATGTTCTCTCATACTAACCCTAGTTTTACTTACACTGAAGGCATCCGAGGCAGCCACAAACAACACAAATGCAGCTGCTTTAGCTGTGGCACCAAAATAAAGCCACTGCATGCCTGAAACCTTCAGCTCAAGCTTCAAGGAGACAGTAATAGCATATGAGTAAGCAGCAACTAGTGCAAGAATCAGTATTGCTCACCCACAGCTTTGACGTAATACATTAATACTTAGATAGGCAGATAGTGTTGTTACTTTTAAAGAATGGTGTTTAACATTACATTTTCCTAATAAAAATTAAGTTACAGACATACCTCAGTTAACAAAATCAGACAGAGCAACTCGTTTTTACAAAGTCTTTCTACAAGTGTCTAACTGGAAGTTTTTTGCAGCATTGGCATTGGGAGGATGGTGAGAGAAAGACAGACCTTCAGTGTTGGGTTGCAACAGCAGGTCTGCAGCAAACAATAAAATAAAGCTTGATCTGGGAAAGAATGGAATCTGCTCTAGGCAACGCTACTGTTGCTGCATGTGCTTACGTACAACAGGCAAGATAAGCAGCTGCCTCCAGAATCACTTACTGAGCAGGTAAATAGAACAAAACTGAAAGAAAAGTGGCAAGCAGATTAGCCTGCTCGCCAGCTATCCTGGCATGTTGACAAAGCATAATCTCAAGTTTTGCCACAAAAAATGGAAATCATAAGAAAAGGCTGTTGAAAGAAAAAAAATCATCCTGAATGCAATTTGAAAGCAGCTTTCAAATCATCTCTAGAAGATTCAAAAAGTTTTTGTTTACTTATGCTGGGGTTACCTCATCTGGTTGCTTCATTTCACATGTATATAATGTTAGTTTTTTATATAAAGTTTGCTGAAACATGTAGAATGCTCTTCCTTTTTGTGGGGATGGAACTTATCCCTATTCCTTCCAGGCTATTTCTCCCTCTGGTGCCAAAGTTTCTGTTAAAGAACTAATGCCCAGGAACACATCTACTTAATTAAATGAGGTAGACCTGTATCCATCATTGCAAACATTATGGGGCTACCAATTTTGGTGATTTTTTTAAAAGAATTTTTTGAACTAGTTATTTTTTCAAGTAACATTTCCATACTGTTCTCATATCCAAGCCAACAATTCCTATGCAAGGCCTTCCTTACAGAATTCACTTCACAGAAACACAGAAATCTGGAAAGGCAATTTCAAAAGGAGGAAGAAAAAGGGGAAACAGAAGCTTTGATGCAGCTTTCCTACCTTCAAGTCATCAGCATCATAGAAACTAACATGAACTGAAGGCACCATCCAGGACTGGAAGAGGGTCTGCAGAATCTGTCGGGCCACTGAATCTGTGATGAGATGGAAGTGGAGAGGGTTCTTCCTGTCAAGGAAAGAAACAATTCATAGAACAATTGAAAGCAAGAATTTGACAAGCATTTCAGCAGACATTCTCTCAATCCTGTGCTGCAGCTGATGCCTTTTGAAACGAAATCTTTTAATCAGCTGTGCAGCATGCTAGTAAGAACACAGCAGCCAATAAGTTCCCTACAGGAAGCCCACCAGCAGGACATGAGTACATTTTGTGTTCCCCAGCACAATACTGTTGCCAATCCCAGAGGTAATATATAGCCATCTTGATTAGTAGCCATTGATGGCACTGAGTCATGACTCCTCTTTTCTCTACAGTAACAAGGAATCCTTGCAGCTGTGGCTAAGAAGGAAAGAATAAATGGTAAAGGACAACAAATACAAATGAACAACAAACCCCAAGTCTGCTTTCCATGAGCCAATCTCAGCTTGTGCTATAGCTCCTCTCCACCATCTAGAAATGTAGCCTAGAAGCCAAGATGCAGAAAGACATTAAATTTCAGCCTCCCACATTTCCAAGCACTGGAAGAGCCATAAGCCTCAGTGTTTTTAAAAAAGTATCTCCACTTTATCATCAACATCCCTGATCAGGTTACCTGTGGAAGAGGATGGATTTCACCAGGGTAACTACATCTCGACTTGCATTGTAGCCAGCACACACGATGGCAACATGGAGGAGCTGTTGAGAAATGCAATAGCCAACACAATTCAGTGCAAGAGGATGCTTCTCCTTTCCATCCCCTTCTTTTCTGTTAGAGGTTGACATTTACAAGTTACTTCCTTCATCAGTCCACCTGCAGAATCATCTGGCCTGCCACTGCCTTTTTTTGCCTTCATTCCCCAAAATAATGTCAGCAGACCACCACCACCCCCAGAGCAAACTGGATAAAGAAAAAAGAAAAAAAGATCTGGGAAGTTAAGTATAAACTAGTATTGCCTCCTTCACCTCAGTACGCTGTCACACAAATGGCTTCTTGGGAAAAAGAAAACACCAAAGCCTCTTGTTCCTTCATACCCTCTAATGCCAAGTAAACGCTTCAGTAGCTAAAGCAGAAAGCAGCAGGGGAACATACTGCCTTAAAACTGAGTCAGACCACTGGTCCATCCAAAGCTGTATGATCAACTCTGACTGGCAGTGGACCTCCAAGGTTTCAGGCAGAATTCTTTCTTTGCCCTTCCTGGAGATCCCTGGTGGCCTCCTATCCATGTACTAAGCATGCATGACCTTGCCTAGCTTCTGAAATCAGAAGAGACTAGGTGTGTTCAGTTGGCACAGTACCAAGCATGTTAGGGCCATACCCAGTGGCTTTAGGAATCATGGGCCTGAGCGCACCCAAATGCCTTCCCCCAAAATTCTCTGCCCACCAATGTTCAATACACAAGGTGCACCAAGGATGAATTGAAGTGTCATCTTTACCTCACACTTCTGAACCATCCTCTGCTTGGGGCAGCCAGTGTAGTTGCTCCCTCCTTCCTGATCATCTACCAGTTGCGCCCCCTGATGGCTGCTGTCAGTCCCAGTCAGCACCTCATCCTGGACCTGAGAGCGACTGAGCTGCATCCTCAAAAGCTGGTTTTCCTCTTCCACTTTTCGGACCTGAGACACCAAGGCCTCACGGTCAAAGTAACGACTTGCGTGGTCCCCAAAGCAAGGAGGGAGCATAAGGGAACACCCATCTATAGAAGGAATCCCAAAAAACATAAACATGGGAAAGGTGAGGACAGGGTTTTAATTCATACTTTGGTGAAAGAGTTAGCAAGAAAACCTATAGCCACAGGACAGCTTAAATAAATATTTAATGTGATCATGTTGAATTCTTATACAGAGAGGTTGCAAATTTCTACACCTTAAATACTCTCCCAACTTTTTTTTTACTGCACTGCAATTATTTTTTTTTAAATATCTTTATTAGAAAAGTTTCTTAAAATTTTATAATCA
Organism: Phrynosoma blainvillii; assembly: GCA_026167975.1. Taxonomy (NCBI): domain Eukaryota; kingdom Metazoa; phylum Chordata; class Lepidosauria; order Squamata; family Phrynosomatidae; genus Phrynosoma; species Phrynosoma blainvillii. Next base: position 372,753,031 of record JANUYF010000001.1, on the reverse strand, counting down.
AAACACAAACAAACACAAACAAACACATAACAAAATTAACACACTTACGAATAGTAAACAATACAATACAACAAACAGTTATACTTCCACAGTTTTGGAGGGAGATACATTTATCTTTCTATCTCAAGACCTCTCAATTTATCCTATATCTATATCAAATATTATTAGTATGTATCTAAATCTGTTTCCCCGCTTCGGTGCTTTAATTATTTGAGTTACCCAGAAAGCAAGATAATCATTTTATACAGTCTTATCACTATCCCTCCGGGAACCTACAGATAGGTGTAAATGTAATACATAATACGTAATCTATATCATCCTCTATTTTACTCCGACTATTTATTACATTTATTCCAGGATTCATTTATCATCTTATCATTAAACAAAATAATAGTTTCTTAAATTCCTAGAATATTATCCTTAAACTTATTGCCTTATTCTACTAAATCACTATACTATATTATACTATACAAATCAGCTATAATCAAAATCTTGCGCTCTATTTGTATTTCTTTACCTTTATAACATTTGTTTGTAACATAAAAAGAAAAAGAAAAAAAAAAGGGGAAAAAACAAAACAAAAAAACTTTCCCTTCTCAGGCTGACATCATACATAATACATCAGTTAATCGTGTTACTATTACATAAAATCAGATGATAGCCTTATCTTTTCTTTCTCATGTGTTAACCACGGTTTCCAGATCCTATAAAATTCTTTTAATGATTTATTTTTCAGCAGCCAAGTTAGCTTCTCTAATTCATAAATTTCCCATACTTTGAAACTCCACTCCTCCATTTTTGGAATTTCTTTTTTCCTCCAGTATTTTGCGAACAAAATTCTTGCTGCAGTAATCATACTGCACTGCAATTAAATGTATTCAGATTTCATTGTTTTAATGATTATCATTCCCTTTAGGCAATTACCCTTCTCTTTAGTAAAAAGGCCTTCATGTTGAACAGCTCCTTGAATGCTACAAAACAAAAGTGCTTGATGCTCCTCTAGGGGATGGATATGAAACAGAATGCTCAACAGGAGCTGGAAAAGCTGCACAAAGGGCAACCAAAATGATCAAGGGGTTGGGTCAACCTTCCTACAAGGAAATGTTACATCATTTGGATTTTGTTAGCTTAGGGGGGGAAACAGGTAAAGGGGACATATGTGTGATCAAGGAGTATAAAATTATGCATGATGTTGAGAAAGTAGATAAGAACATCCTTCCCCCCTAATGAAGCTGTATGAAGGGCAATTTAGAACAAATAAGTTAAGTCCTTTTGACAAAGCACATGGTCAAATTAAGGTGTTCTGCACTAGAAGGTACAGTGATGTCCATGAACACAAACAAATTCATGGAGGAAACAACTGTCAGTGGCTGAAAGTGATGATAACTGTTATCTCCAGAATCAGAGGCACCGTTCCTCTGCTGCCTAGCTGCTGGAGAACACAAGCAAGATGGTACAGTTGCATTCATGTCTTCCGTGTGGATTTCCCATATTTGATTGTCCCTTTATGAACAAAATGCCAGATCAGATAGATCTCTGGATCCAGCATTTTATATACCTATGTGTTTAAGGAAATAGTCAACATCACCCTGACACACATAAGGACTAGAAATGAAAGAGAGCAATGAAAATAGCAGGGAGCATCTCTGTCTCTGACCTCACCATTCATAACTTTGCTACCATATAGCATTCAAGTTGCAAACCAACAGAAAGAATGATTTAATTCTAATGGTTAATCTCAACTTAAAGAGGCCCAATTAATCAGTTGATCTTCTTATACAGATCATTTTTATTCAATGGGGCTGTCCTAGTTGGAAAACAGGATTTACGCCAAGGTCTGGAAGCCTCAGAATTTTCTTTTCTATCTGTCATTCTGTGGTATTATTTTAAATTGTAGCACAGAGGTTTCCTTGCCACTGACCTCTGCAATGGGGGAGGACAGTTTCCCTAAACCTTTTGTAGTGAGAATTCGTTATCATCAAGCCATCTGCCAGAAAAAGTGGATGTATGGCAGGCAATGACCCAGTGTCCCTGACCTGAACATTTCCATCACTTTTACTCCCATTCTGATCTGAAGAGTGAGCAGTTCTAGGAAGAGTTCACTCAGAAGATACTGAGCTATGTCATGAGGGAGTTTGTTGGCTTGTGTTGGAAAAGGTCTAAATGTTTGTAAGCTGCTCTGAGGACCTAAATGGTGGAAAGATGGGAAATAAATTCATCTAAAAAGTTATTTGCATATAATTTAATTTCTTCACAACTGGAAAGATGAGAGAATTCAATGATGAAAGGAAACAATCACATATGTTTGTACGGATCTGAGGGGAGAAAATAAAGAGAAGGGAACTGTGGAGACCTTCAGATGTCTTTAGTTGACAGCTCTCATCAGCCTTAGTTATCACAATCCAACCAGTGTGAGCTGCCATGCAAATACAACAGGAGGGCCACAGGTGTCCACCTGAAAAGCCTTTTCCACACAGAACTACTGGACATCTTGGAAGGCAATGGATCCATCCCATACCCATAAAGAGGTAGACCCATGAGATGAGGAAGATCAGCGTCACTGTGGCAAGCAAAAGCTTCAGCTTCCCCCGCCATGGACACAGCATGATGATGGCAAACGTCAAGTGGGCAGTCCTAATCTCTCTGGAGCCAGCATTCTATATCCTGCAAAAGAAAACAAACAGCAAATGGAGTGGTGTCATCAGCAGCCTTGATTCCCCCAGATGCATCTGAAACACTTTATTGGGATCAGCTTTTCAGAGCTGAAAATACCCAAGGAACAGCAAAGAAGGCATCTGTTTCACATGGAGAGGCCCACCCAATACATTCTACACAGATTGGAGCATGAGCACCACCTCCTGATTTGAGGTCAGAGTCCGCAAGAATCACCATCTCTTTTTATCTCATGAAGCCCTCTTGCTTAGGGATCTCAATCACTCTCCAAATGGCCAGCAATGTAATGGGGTGTGTTGCCGCATGTCATTAAGGGGATAGGCATTCACCAAAGTGGCTGTTAATGGTATCCAGGGTCACGAATAGCAACCTGCCAATCACATTTGTGGAATCTAAACAACCATCTCTCAGCCTCACCAAACATGCAATAGATGGGGAAAACAGCCAAGTTCCAGCTTCGTCTTGCAATTCCCTTGGAGTGGCTGTTGATCAGTTACTACTGTAATGGCCAGTTTACAAGCCAAATTTCAGGAAATCTCAGCATGTCTGATTCTGCATCTGAACATGAAGACTCTTTAAAAGTACCTGAACCATGCAATTTTTACCAACCTTGAAGAGACAAGATTGCAGGAAGCCATGTGGGAGATAAAGACTCCATTTAAAGATATATTGCTAAAAATAATGCACACTGAAGACTGTTCACACTTGCAGGAGAAAAAGATGGCACTCATGCATTTGTCTGGTGTTTTTTTTACTGCCAACTCCATCTTCAAAAAAAGCCCTTGGCATCTTATCAAGGAGTCAGGAGGAAAATGAGATCATCCAAATTCATTTTACACAATACTACAATGGGCAGAGTCAATCCACTACCAAATTTTCTGCTGAAGAGGGACGTCTACCCCAAAGGATCAAGAACACCAAGCCCGGGTTACTCGATACAGTGTTTGTTTGGAGATACAGGGGAGACACATAATCAACTCCTTGTTCTGCCAGGAAGGTCCAGGAATGGCCTCAAACAAAGCATCCTCTCCCCAACAAAATTACTTTATGGGATTTTATGAGGATAACTGATGCAATACAAGACATCAGAAGCATTTTATATACAAAAATGGGGTATAGAAATGATAAAACATGGATATAAGTAACAAAATTTGTAATGAACGCCTTGGCCAGTACAGTCTTACACCAATAACTCCCAGTCTTATCCCAAGACATGTCATTGTTGTTTTTAATTTCAACAGAGAGGTTAATGTGGCCAGGATTCAGGCTCTGTTTTCAATGTGAGGACTCCGCTCTGCAACAGGTTATAATTGTAATAACATTAAAAACTGCTCAGAAGAATTTGCTCTACATGGCATACACAGATTGGTGTCTGGGGCTTTCCAAAAAGGAAGATACAAACAAATGTACAAAGCCAAGGACATTATACTAGGTAGTGCCTGTTCTTTTGGAAAGAATATGTCTCATGTCATCAGGCTAGGAGGTATCCTCCTGATAGCTCTTGTCAGGGCCTAGGGATGCTTTTTCAGTGCATAACTTACAGCAGTATGAACAGACATGGCTGGCACTTCAGCTTCTAGTCATTTGCTCAGCTGATGGAGACCAGCAGAAAACTGCATAGTCCATATATATGGCTTTGCACAGTGAACTCAGGAATGTGGCAAGGAAACACTTTCCCCTGAGTACTTTCTCTGTCCTTAATCCTGCACTACATACCAGCAAGAGAGCACTAAATTGCCACCTGGAAAAAGGGAACAGACCTCCAGAGCTGGGATGCTGGCAAACAAAAAGGAACTCAAAACCAAGAAAGCATAGAAATTGTATACTCTTTGCATCACTGCTTGAATCAGCAGTGGGGACAAAGGTAACAGCTGTGACATTTAAATAGCTACTTCTCCATGAACAAAACTTCCTCCATGCTGCTTTCACTTCAAATGTGCCCCCACCATGGAACTGAACCTTGTAAGCTTTGCTGTACCACAAATTGGTTGCACTTCAAATAATTGCTGATGCTTAACAGAGCCATGACATCTGAACCCCACCCAGCAAAATTCCCCATGCATTTGATGTGCTAGTATCTGCCTAGTATCGTGAGCAGGGTTGGCAATGAGTCAGGAACCCATGCCCCACTGTTCCCCATCTGAGAGGAGTCCCACTTCTTTCTGCCACATTGTTTGTTTATTTATTTGTTTAAAATATTTCTGTATTGGCTTCCCAGCCCACAAGGGCTCCCAAGGAGAACAAATAAAAAACAATTAAAACAATACAAAGATTAAAACATTTTAAAAAACCCATTAAAATACTCTTTAAAAACTCTTTAAGAACCATCCTGGACTTCAGTTTTAAAACAGTTCAAAGGGCAATTTCAAACAATGAATACCATGCAATGGAGCTACAAGCAAGCACACAGTCATTACAATTCAGTTTCAAGGGTTCAAGAACCAGTCGATTTCTTCAGTGATAGGAAGTAACTTATATGTGTATATATTCCAGCTCATATATGAGAGCCTGCAGAATCAGGATATAAATGTCACCTTTGGAAGGCACAAAACAGTTTATTATTATATTAACATTTTCTCAAATAAATGCAACACTAAAGAATGCAAAACAAGGCAGAGAAAGCGAGGAAAAAACTATAGAGACAAAGCAAGGGTATTTTAATTTGTTTTTCATTTCCTCTGTGTGGTTTTTTTTTACATATTTATTGATAAGCATTTTTATTTTATGTATTTTAACTATTTTTGAATTTCCTGCCCATGTAAAACATTAATATATAAATAAAGTAAATTATTGTTTATAGATGTTCACGTTGTTGCTGAATCTGCCCTTCCAAAAATGTAAACCCAACAAAACAATTCTAAAATAAACCTTATCACTCTTAATGTCCAAGCCCTACTAATTAAAAACTGCCTTGTCAGTTAAAATAGGCCTCTGCTGACCAATTAATGGAAACTTGATGACCTAAAAACAGTTTAGACAATCTACAGATTGTCTAAACTGCATCTCAAATGCATGGCATCTGGTCATTCTGTGACAGCCGCACTTAGGCTTGGGATTGGGAATATGTGGCTGCTACCTATATACTGTATAGTCCTCCACCTACTTTCACATGGAATGTCACAGAAAGACAAAAAGACAGAAAGAGCAGTACACAAACAAAGGATGAAAAAGATTGCACCACACAAGCCTGAAATACTACAGATTTCAGCCATTTTCAGCTCTGGCCTTATCACAATGAGTTTGACTTTTGATATGGGTTAAGGGTGCTTCACAGTGAAAAGATTCTCCACCTCTGACAAGACTGTTTCATCTCCACAGAACAGATAACAAGAGTGTTGTGTAAGGCCATCCAGGCTGTAGTAGCCAGGGTGGCCAGAAGCCGTAACTGCAAAGGAGAACAAAGCTGTGCAAAATGTAGGACATTTAAGGAAAATGTAGGATATTACAAAATAACAGCTAAAAACATTAACATAACTATACATTCATTTCATGTGGTTTATTTACAGCTATATTATATATACTATATTTTATTATGTACTCAATCGTATTTTTCTGATGAACTTATGGTATCTTTGGTAAAATGATTTGTTGGCTTACAATAATATACTTATAGCAGTGGCATCACTAAGGGGGTGCAGACTGCAGAAGGTGACACCCTAAGGCAGGGGTAGGCAACCTTTTTGAGCTGGGGGCCAGGTTGCTGTCCCTCAGACAATTGGGGGGCCGAAGCACCAAAAATAAATAAATAAATAAACATTTTTAAAAAAAAAATTAAAAAAATTAAAAAATATACATGCACACTCTCTCAGCCCCAGAAAAGCCATGACAAAACCCCTGTGGAGATTTTGCCAAGAAAACCCCAAGAACAAGTAATAACAACAATAATATCATCATGGCGGGCGGGCGGCAGCGGCGGCAGCAGTACCAGCCTGGGGCCGGTCCAAAGGCCTCGGGTGGCCGCATCTGTCCTAAGGAGAGGTGACACCACTGCTCCTCAAACATCTGCATGTGGGCAGAAATGGGCTGTAACATTCAACTCTGTCCCATTAAAATGCTGAAGAGATGGAGTGAGTGGGGTGATACTCAGTAGAAGGGGAAAGGAGAGGCCCCAGTGTTTTTTTTCCCCTAAACTAACTTTTATTTTTAATTTAAAAATAAAAATAAAAATCATTTTTAGAACTATTATTTTTTTAAAATTCTATTTAAAAACATCACCTTTTACCAAATGTTCATTTCAACCACATGAAACTTATGTATATGTAAATGCATTGAGGCTCTGCTCATGATATTGTAATTTAAAGGTATAATTTTAATTGTGCTAGTTGTTTATGTCACAACTATTACCATGGCATTCAGTGATATGCAGGAATTGCCATTAATAAGTAACATTAGCATAAAAACATGAATAAAGATTCTGTATGGTGTGGGATAGGAGGAGGTAAATGGTGGTGGGGGGGGGGGGTGACGCCAACCCCTAGTGACACCACTGACTTATGGAAATCTGAGCAAAACAAATGCTTAAAATTGTACTTGACTTAACTGACTCTACATTTAAATTATTCCTTTCATTTGTCCATTGTGCTGAAATTAAAGGGGGAAACCTTTCAATATTTGCACTGTGTCCTCAAGCAGCTTACTGCCATCCTTTTACTCTCCAAGAAACAAATGTGCTGTGGGTGGGGGTCTTGTCTGCTGCTGCTCCTAGGAGAAAAACAACGTTAGAAGGATCCAAGGATCCAACCTATCCCCCTATTTGCTGTGAGGACAGGCTGCTAAGGAGATGCACTCCTTGAAGGGCAAAAGCCAACGTATTGTTACTCAATGGGCTTTTTAGTCATGCTCAAAATGGAGGACACTTTGGAAGTCCTCCTTGACAGAAGGTTGAAATGTAAGACATTTCGGAACCTTGTAGTAGTAGCAAAAGAAAAGAGGACTAAGGTTAATTTATCTAGCCTGCTGGGGAAAAAAACAACAACAGCTGACTGGCTCTCCCTCAAGTGTCATCCAGAGGCACTCATTCCACCAGACTACAGTCGCCCCTCTGTTTTTGCGGGGATCTGTTCTAGACACCACCCGCAAAAAAAGGAAAATCGCCAATATTCAAGCCCCACTGGTGTGTTGAATGGTGGTGTGCGCTCACAGGCATGCACCCCATTTTCCCCCCTCTATTTGCTGTCCAAGAACGGGCAAGGGACGTGGACTCCAAGTCCGTGAAAACAGAGGGGCAACTTCAAATTGTTTCCACCCCATCTAATCATTATTAAACCTGCAAATAACCGGTGCCCGAGTTCAGTTTTGTCCTGTTCTAACCTCATATTCCCTTCCTTTTGTGTCATGTCTTTTACATCATAAGCCTGAAAGCAGAGACTGTGGTTTGTTTGTTTTTTGGTTTGTTTTAACTGATCTACCAGCTATTCTGAGAGTACTTCCAGAGCAGGTTAAAATATTTTAAATAAATAAATAGACCAAACTTTCCCCAGGCCATATTACGGAGAAAAGCCTACTGTGACTAAAAGTGAGGCAGGTGAATGAACTGGAGTAACATTAAGGTGGAGATGGGAAAAGTCCATCCCATGGGCTCTATGCAGACCCCACTACTACTTTTGCAGTGCTCCCCAAAACACTCTCAAACCCCTCTGATTTCCCTGCCCTCAAAAAAATTGGATTTTTTTTACTCCAGATTGCTCAAAGCACAATAAAACGGCCTGAAAATAATATAGCAGTTTGCTTCCTTTACCCAACATCAGCCCACCTCACCAAGCCCTAAAAAGGGCCCAAAAAATTAGCCCTAAGAAGAACTGGAAATGATGTGACGTCTCTTCTGCTTTGCCACCAAGAATGGCCTTTGGAGGGTGGTAGGAATTATCCATCACATGTCCACCCCCGCATTAAGGAATGACATAATAGGAACCCATCTATCCCACTGGTGAACAACTGAGGAATACTGGTGGTCCAAAAATATTTTTGTGGTCCAAAAAATAAACTTTCCAAACACTGCTATGAAGTGGCTCCATCTCACCTCTTTCTCCGGGTATTGGCAAGCATTGGAGAGAAGCAAGAGGTTTTCATAAGATTGTTCCTGCTTAGCATCCCATTGCTCATAAAGCTAATCCTTAAGCCTCCTAGCCTCCAGTGTGCCTCCTGCATTCCTCAGAGATCCAGCAGGCAATTACCAGCCAGCCAGAGGCTCCCTTTAGGCTGAAGGGTCAGCGGTTAAACCAGGTGGAAAACACATTCTTGACTGCTCCCCCCCCCCCATTTTCCACATTTCCCTGCTCACTAGAGTGCAAAGGCAACAACATCTGCACCTTCCTATTAGCATCATGTATCCCCAAGAAAATCCTCTCCCAGACAGTCTCTTGTGGTTTCCATGTCTTATTTGCTTTGCACATGTGCAAAATGGGAAGACCAAAGAACTTTTGAAAACTTACCCCTCTCCTTTTAAAAGGGGGAGACAATACTGGCAGAACCACAACTCTACAAAAGATCGGGGACTAGCATCTACAAGGATTAGTGTTTTAAGAGGACAAAGAACAGGAGAAGTTCCAGCCTCAGCATAAAAAGATGTATCTCCCTTAAGCTTCTACAGAGTCAACTACAAGCACTACAGATCTGTTATTATGAGGAACATGAGCATATGCCTCTCAGCATATGGGAAGCCTGGAAGCAAGAATGGACTTCTCCCATAATGATAATTCCTTCAGCCTAGCATGTTTTATTGTGGTCTGCATTCTTTGAAGGTTGCTTTCTCTTCTACCTGGACAGGGCAGAAAACTTTTTTCTGTTCAATACCATACAATAGGGCTTGTAGACTAGGTCATGAGATGTTCTATCCCAGATCTGAAAAGTTACTTCTTTGAACTACAGCCTTTAGGAGGTTCAGAGAGCTATAGTGCAAAGAAGTAAGTTTCTAAAACACTGTGCCATTCCTGTCACAAGATTCTCTCACTAAAATGCTGATCATATCAAAGCCATATTCTTCAAAAGTCCAGACTTCCTTGGAGAGCTTTCAGTTGCTGATTGTCAGTGAGAAAAATCTGTCTTAGTAGACAATTGTCTCTTGAAAGACAGGACTGCTCAAGACAACACATCTTCTCCTGTAACATGTAAATGTAATAAAAGCATGGGTCCTGAACATACGACTTTAAACTATCGTAGTAAGGTACAATTTTAAAAAACAAAGCAAGATCTCTAATTTTCCCCTCTACACAAGTTAACAGAGACCCAGACTGGTATAGTGGTTTGAGCGTTTGACTACAACTCTGGAGATCAAGGTTCAATTGTCCACTCAGCAATGGAAACCCACTGGGTGACCTTGAGTGAGCCACACACTCTCAACCCCAGAAAACCCTTTGACAGGTTCACCTTAAGATCAACATAGGTTGGAAATGACTTGAAGGCATACAAAAACAATACAAGATAACAAGGGCTTTCAACATATGAACTCCACCCATCTTTTCACAGAAGACTATCAAATCCTTTGGACAGACCCTGCTACAGATCAATTTAGAATATAAAAAAGCAGTAGTTGATCACTGTTGTAGGGAAAAGGGTGTGTGTGTGCAAAAAGAGGTTCTGCTTTGTAAATGAAGATTTTGCCTGCACGAAAGCTTACAAGTGATATTTGTGTAAACACATCCACATACCAACAGTGATTAACTATGCTAAAGCAACTGAAGGAATGCAACTGGTGTGAATGACTTCAATTTGACTCCAGCTGTAAGCTCAAAGGGTCAAGGTGGGATTTTATTTTGTCTCTCACTGGTTCACCCAATATGTTCTGGATTCCAAGGCAAATGAGAACTGTCTCCTACATGTCCGTCTCATGCAGCAAACATGTCTTATGAGTTAAGGGGTATGTGTGTTGACATCTGTATCATTTACATTTCCAGAAGAGAAGATACTCAAAATTGCTATGGCATGATGGTGAAATCCTTCAGTAATAATCCCACAGCTGTATCCAGGAAAAATTCCCCATGGTCTGATGAATACTAAACCCTCTTCTAACACCTTAGATAAGAATAAGCATCATTTACATTATCATCAGCAAGAGCCAGCCTGGCATAGTGGTTTGACTGTTGGACTATGACTCTGGAAACCAGAGTTTGATTGCCAGCTTGGCCATGAAACCCACTGGGTGACCTTGGGCAAGTCACACTCTTGCGGCCTCAAGGGAAAGCAATGGCAAGCCTCCTCTGGACAAATCTTGCCAAGAAACCCCCATGACAGGGTAGTCTTAGGGTTGCTGTAAGTTGGGAATGCCTTGAAAGCACACAACAACAACAAACACTATTGTAATATGATTTCAAGTGGATCCTGTCCTAGAGTTTTCTCAGCAAAATTTATTTAGATGATTTATTTGCCACTGCCATCCTCTGAGAGAGTGTGTGACTTGCCCAAGATCACCCAGTGGGTTTCCATGGCTGAGCGGGGACTGAAACCCTAGTCTTCTGTAGTCCCAGTCCACCAATCACACCACTACACCACCTCAGCTCTCAGTTTACCTATCAACATTCTTTCTCTCCCCACCCCTTCAGTGTGTCTGGATCCCTTCCAAAAAGTTGTCTTGCTCAGGAGTGCAAGACAGTGGGTAAATCACATGAACAATAAAGTCATTTGCAGCCATTCCACTTGTTGAACACATAGATTAAAGTGACCTTAATTCATATCATGAACCCTTTAGATAAGGCCAGCCAAGGACCCTCATCTCTGTGTTTTTACCATGGTGGGACCATTTACATGCCTAGCCATAAAAGTCAAATGAACTTGCAAACATTTAGGAAAAGGAGTTACAAAACTGTTGAGAAGGTCCTTAACGTATTAATGTACTAATGTTTACCCATCCATTTAACTGCTATGCAGGACTGAACACTGTATTGCATAACATTGTATGACCTCAAGGCAGCTTTATCTTTGGTGACTGGAGTAAGTTTGGATTAGACTGAAGATTATATTCCATAACCTGTACCACAATCATGGGTTTCTGACTATCGCCTGTGCTCAGTTGAGGCCTTGCCACCACCACGTTTCTGATTTGTTCTTCTTGTTTTGAGTTTTCTGATTAAGTTTTTCTTTCTCCTATGTTATACACGGTGAATTTTCTTTTCCCCGGTCCCTTTAATGTATGTGTGGCATCCTGTTATCTATTATTCTTTTTAAACATTTTCATTATTTGTCACTGATGCAATATTGTTGCAAGTATTCTATATTTATGTTTACTTTCTGAATAACATAACTTAGTTTCCTTTTTTATCTTTTCCTTTTACCTTTGCTGTGGTGGCTACACAGGTGACCGTACACAGGATATATGTGACCAAATTCTGCCTAACAGGCTGTGCAGTGGCCACCCTTTTAGTGACTTAACTAAAGAGGCCGGGATTACTAAGGTCTCTTCCAGTCAGAATCCTGGGGCCTGCAAAATTTGCCTTGACTCACTACTCTGATGGCAAGCATCTTTGGAAGCCCGATCTCCCCCCTCTCTTTCTCTCTCTCTCACACACACTATGGGGAAAAGAGGTATTAAAAGGTCAAATAATAGGGGAAAAACAAAACTGAGACTGGACAGACATTTTGTGTTTGGATTTGTTTCTGTTTTTTACAGCTGCCCCCCCCCCGCCCCCAAATCTGCAAATCATGAATGCCAGCTGGCCATTTTTTGCTGAAAAGCTTTTCTGGTGTTGAGGGAGGGGGAAACCATTTAAAAAGTGTCTTGGGGGCTGCATGCATTGTAGGGGCTAGGGGACACCCAGGTCATTGATCTATTCTAGTGCAATGTTGTGTGTATTAAGAATGTGGAACATGTGGTCCACCAAATGCTGTGGTCCACCAAATGCTGATATCTACAACATCCATCACTCCTAGCCAATATGGGCAACTATGAGGGACGATGGAGATTGCAACTGACAAACATCTGGGGGTAAAGAGAGTGAGGAGAGAATACGGCATAACTTTTGCAGAAACTTTTGCTTTCCACTTTGTAAGGGTATTCCTCTGTAAGGGACATGCAGAACAAATAATGAAGCCCATCGCACAGCAGGTGACTGGTTCACTGTGACAACTGCAACCCTTTCCTGAAGTGCTCCCCAGCTGTGCCCAGATGCAGAGGTCACTGATGCTCACACTTCCCAAAAACATAAAAAACAATTGAAGGAGCCTTTCACAGAGGCTGCCTGGATACAGGTCAGGCCAGACTTCTCCCATCATGAGTTTTCTCCCCCAAATCTGATCTCCGTAGGGTGTGTGTGTGTGTGTGTGTGCCAGAAAGACCCCCAGTTTCTAATTCTCCTCCTATACTGCTGACATTCTTGAGGACACAGGAGCAGAACAGTTCTCATTTCTTCATCTTTTTGATTAAGCTTATCAAGTTTGAACTAGATGGGGGATTTTTGACATCAACACCTATTAAGGGCAACTGCCACTTGTTGGAAACTGGAGCCAGAAATATGCATCCCCCGATGTTAGTCAACTGCAATCACCATAATCCCTCACTGTTGCCCATACTGGTTAGGAGTGATGGATGTTGCAGATATCAGCATTTGGTGGACCACAAGTGCCACATCCTTAATATACACAATAATGCACTAAAATAGACCAATGACCTGTGTGTCTTCTATCCCATGCTTAAAAGGTAAAGGTCCTCTTTGAAAAGGTTGCCTAGTTGTGTCTGACTGTAGGGGGCAATGCTCATCTCTCTTACTAAACCGAAGAGCCAACATTGTCAAAGATGGCTTTGTGATCATGTGGCCAGCAAGACTAAACGCTAAAGCACACGGAACACTGTTTACCTTCCCACCAAAGTGGTACCTATTTATCTACTTGCACTTTTACATGCTTTTGAACTGCTAGGTTGGCAGAAACTGGGACTAGTGACAGGAGCTCACTCAGTCACGCATTTGGATCTCAAACTGCTGACCTTACAACCATCAAGAGTCAGCATCTTAGCCACTGAGTCCCTTTTATCCCATGGTTAGAGCTAGGAAAACTTACATTTTGGGGACTTTAGCTCCCAGAACCCCAGCAGCCTATGCTGCAGTAGCATCACTAGTGGGGTGCGGACCGCACCAGGTGACACTTTAAGGGGAAGTGACACCACTGCTCCTCAAACGATGGCCTTTTGGCAGAAATAGGCTGTGGCATTTGCCTGCATCCCATTAAAACACTGGAGGGATGGGGTGAGTGGGGTAAGGCTCAATGGGAGCAGAAAAGAGAAGCTCCAGGGTTTTTTTTAATTAAAAAAAATTAAAATTAAAAAAGTAAATTACTTTTTAAAAAATATAAAAATTTTATTCTTTTAAAGTTTACTGTAAAAATATCACCTTTCACCCAATTTTCACTTTAACCACATGGAACTACGTATATGTAAACACATTTATTCTGTGCATATGATGTTGTAATTTATAATTTTAATTTTGGTAGCTGTTTATGTCACAAGTATTACCATTATATTCAGTGATATATGGGAATTACGATTTATGAGTAACATTGGTACCAAAAACATTACTATTCTGTATGGTGTAGCACTGGAGGAGGTCAGTGGAGGGGGGTGACACTATGGGTTACTCCAGCAGGTGATGCCTAAACCAGTGAGCCGAGAGAGGCAGCAGGGCTTTGGAAGAAGGGGATGGTTGGAAATGGCAGCTGGGGTGTACCCTCCAGAAAAGCTTATCCCACTGGATGATGCCAAGCGTAGGGATGCCACTGCTATGCTGGCTGAGTAAATTTGGGGACTGAAGTTTTTGGAAAATGCATCCAAGCTCCTCCAATCCATCATATCTTTTTGGGCAGTTTTTGCAAAACTCTCAGGTGCCACTATGTGGTTTTGATTTAAGCACTCTTAAGCTAGATCTACCTGAGGGTGGATAACAACAACAACAACAAAAGCTAAACTGGCTCCAAAAGATGCCTTCCCAATAAGATTACAATACTCCCAAAAACTGAAAAGGGGGTGGGGGAGAAAGAAAGAAGCTGTTGGGTTTCTTCAAGCAACAGGCACCTTGAACAGAAAGTTTAGGGAAAGGAGGAGCCCAAAAGGTACTTCAAGTAGACAAACCTTAGGGTTATTGTGGGGATGCCGGTGGGCCCTCACTCAGTTCAAAGGCATCAAGTTACCCGGTTAAAAACAAAAGTCCATCAGTGAACCCTTTATTGGCCAACCAAAATTGCACAGCATGCTTGTTGCAAGCTTTCGAAGCACCATGGGCTTCATCATCATCATCATCATCATCAGGCAAGATGTTACAAACCAAACAGGAGAAGAAGAACTGGATGTGAGTCAGATGCCTCAAGCTTTAATCCTCCTCCTCCTCCTCCTCCTCCTGGCCATCATTTTTGAAAAGGGTGCCTGCCACCTGTGCCCTCCCAGAGATGCCAATGGGGCCATTCCCATGGGTCCTTCCTTCCTTCCCCGGAGGGCAAGCCAGAGTGGGCAGAGAAGGACAAGCCTTTGCTTTCCTCACGGGGCTCTGGGCATTGAAGGGAACGGAATGGCCTCTGACTGGTAGGAAACCCGAGAGAGAGAGAGAGAGAGAGAAAAAAACTGCAGCCACACTGCAGAAAGAATCCAATACTCCGGGGTCAAACCGGATTAAACATGGTTCCCTCCAGTCTCCCCCCCCCCTTACCTAGAGCCATGAGGAGCTCGCAGCCAGCAAGGAAAGGTGGCACTGCAGCTGCTCCCCCCCCCCAAAAAAAAATACACACCACTGAGTGGAAATGCTTGGAAGGAGCAGAGTCCTACAAAGTCCTCCCCGGACTCCCCTTTCTTTCCTCCTACCTGTTCCCGACCATGGGGCTCCTCTGGCTTTGCCTCTCCGTCCAGCCCCCGCTCCGCGAAGCTGCCTTTTCCCTCCCCTTCCCTTCTCCACGCCTCCCTTTGGGAGCCAGCCCTTTTGTAAGTCCCAAGGGCCCAGGCCTCCCTCCCGACCGGGAGAATGGGTCCTCCTTCTCCAGGACGCGTCCTCCATTCCAGCCTTCCGCCCAGGAGGAATTTCCAAAAAGGTCCTCCTCTTGGAGCAGGGCTCAGAAGCGTGGAGTTGTATTTCTAGGAGTGTTTTTAGTTTTTATATATATAGTTTTATAGGTGTATAGTATTTGGACAGCCAAAGGGACAAACAAGTGGGTTCTAGAGCAGATCAAGCTTTTGTACATAGCTTTATAGGTATACAGTATTGGGGCAGCCAAAAGGACAAACAAGTGGGTCAGTCCTACAGCAGAGCTTTATAGGTATATTGGGACAGCCAAAAGGACAAACAAGTGGGTCCTACAGCAGATCAAGCCAAAAACCTCCCTGGAAGCCAAGACCACCAAACTGAAACTGTCGTACTTTGGACACATCATGAGAAGGAAAAGACAATAATGCTGGGGAAGGTGGAGGGAAGTAGGAAGAGAGGAAGGCCACATACTAGATGGATGGACTCTATGAAGGAGGTCACGGGTATTAAGGGGTTGCAGGAATTAAACAGAGCATTGGAGGACAGAGGGTCTTGGAGATGTCTCATCCATAGGGTTGCCATCGACTCAAAGGCAATAACAACAAAAGGTAGAATTCAAAGGTATAGTCGTGTTCGTCTGTGGAATCAGTCTGTAGAGAGATCTTGCAGCACTTTTGAGACTGACTGAAGGAAAGAAGTTGGCAGCAGGAGCTTTCCTAGACTTCAGTCTGCTTCCTCAAATGCTCTTTCTGCCTAGTAAGTGCAGAGCCAAAACAAACTACACTTCCCAGAATTCCACAGCACGGAGCCAGGGCAGTTGAAGCAGTGCCAAACTGGGTTATTTTTGCAGCGTGCACCTGGGCACAAGGTGCCCTCACCGCAAAGGGGGATGAGTAGGCACCGCAAAAGGGATGACATGCAAGGGTGTGTGTGTGTGTGTGTGTAGGAATTTACAAAATAAAAAGCTCAAAAAGACTCCTATATATAAATTTCATGCTTCTGCTCCCAATGATGGATGGGCATTTTGGAAATTCCTCCTGGACGGAAGGCTGGAAAGCAGGACCAAGTCTGGTGCAAGCAACCATGGAAGCCCACCTTGGGCAAGTCACACCCTCTCAGCATCAGAGGAAGGCAAGGGCAAACTCCCTCTGAACAAATTCTGCTAAGAAAACCCTGTGATGTGTTAGGGTTTCCATAAGTCAAAAATGACTTGGGTTGCATTCGCACTGCCGAAATAATCCACTTTAACACCACTTTGACTGCCATGGCTTTGACAAACTACCATTCTTAGAATGCCATGGCATTGAGCCGTGGCTGTTAAAAGTGATGTCAAACTGGATTATTTTGGTAGTGCTGATGCAGCCTGGGACAGTAAACCTCTCTTCAGTAGAGTGTTTCTTTAAATAAAGTGATAAGTTAATATCTGAGGGTGAAAGGTGAGGTTTTGCTGAGGCCCTTGGGAAGGAATGGTTCTGCCCCACCGACATCCCCCCTCTATGGAATGCCAGCTATGCAGAGGAGGCTGCCTCTACCTGCCTCTGGTTCCCCTGCTCTTGGCCCCCAGGGAAGGAGAAGGAGAAGGAGAAGGAAGGAGACCCACCGAGAATAAAGCACTGAGGGATACGAGGAGATCTTCAGGCTGCAAGCGGAGACCTGTCGGTTCAGGGCAGGGCAGGGCCTGTGCAGGCGAAAGAGGCAGAAATGTCTGCCCCCGGGATGCTATTTCTTTCCACCGGGAAAGGGCAAGGAAGCAGCAGCCCCGAGGAAGAGCTTCACCCAGTTTCCTTTGTAACTGAAAGAAAGAAGTTGGCAACATGAGCTTTCGTAGACTTCAGTGTACTTCCTCAGATGCATTTGGTGGAGTGTAAAGTCAGGAACAGACACCACTGGTATGTGAGAATGTTAACTCAAATTCAAAATCTTTCATACCGATGGCATATATAATTCCGTCCCTGGCTTCCACTCCACCAAATGCATCTATGGAAGTACAGTGGGTCCTTGTCATCCGCTGAAGTTTGGTTCCAGGACCCTCCGTGGGTAACAAAATCCGTGGATGCTCAAGTCTCATTAAATACAATGGCATAGCAAAATGGTGTCCCTTATATAAAATGGAAAATCAAGGTCTGCTATTTGGAATTTATACTTTTTAAAAAATATATTTTCAAGCTGTGGATGCTTGAATCTGTGGATAAAAAAATCCATGGATAAGTAGGGCTGACTGTAGACTGAAGTCTATGAACGCTCATGCTGCCAACTTTTTTCTTTCAGTTAGTCTCAAAGGTGCTACAAGATCTCTCTACAGACTGATTCTACAGACTAACACAGCTATATCTTTGAATTCTCCCAGTTCCTTTGCAACTCTTCTGCTAAAGTTGGAGAGGGGATGTTGGTGGGGCAGAACCAATCATTCCCAATGGCTTCCTCAGCAAAACCTCACCTTTCACCCTCAGATATTAACTATCACTTTAAAGAAACACGCTTCTGAAGAGGGGTTTATTGTCCCAGGCTGCATCCACACTGTCAAAATAATCCAGTTTGACACCACTTTAACAGTCATGGCTCAATGCCATGGCATTCTGAGAATGGTAGTTTGTCAAAGCCATGGCAGTTAAAGCGATGTCAAAGTGGATTATTTTGGCAGTGTGAATGCAGCCCAAGTCATTTTGACTTATGGAAACCCTAAGACATTAATTACAGGGTTTTCTTAGCAGAATTTGTTCAGAGGGAGTTTGCCCTTGACTTCCTATGATGCTGAGAGGGTGTAACTTGCTCAAGGCGGGCTTCCATGGCTAAACTGGGATTCAAACCCTCCTCTCCCAGTGTCCTTGTCCAACACTCAAACAACGGCTCTTGGTTCTGAAAAGAGATACTTTCTGAAATATTTTTAGGCATATTTTACTCAAGCATGCTGGGCTCACCACTCAACACAGAGAATTATAGTACAGTATTACAATTCCACTTTAACAGCCATGATTCTGTCCTGTGGAATCCTGGGATTTATAAATTTGGGGAAACATTAGAAGGGCTTGCTGGCTGAGAATTCCAAGTATCCCTTACTAAAACTGCAAATCCCAGGATTCCCTAGGATGAAACCATAGCAGCTACAGTGAAATCACAATGCTGTAACTGTGCAGTGTGAAAGGTCCTGCAGTTCACACATGAAGGGAAAGGAGATGATTTTACACTTGCTGCATTGTATAATCATGACGGGGGTTATTTTACCATTTTTAATATTAACACAGCAAGCTGCCAGTTCTGTTATAGAGCTGCAAGGTAATACAGCAAAGCCAATGGCACGATTAGGTACAAGAGTGAGGCAGTCATTTTATGGCGGCACATACTGAGGGTGCCCTGTGGCCTGCTCTGCTTCCTCTAAGCTAGCCACTAAGCCCCAGATGCCATGGAAGCTAGTGTGCATAAGATTTGCCAAATAGTGTTGTTGGTCTTACTCATGAGATGGAGGAAGGACTCATTCTTTGCCTGAGGCACAAAATAATCTTGGGTGGAGGGAAAATGTAACTGTAGAAGTATTTCAAAACATAAAATAAACAGAATGGGCTACATCACTGCAGACTGATCCTCTACCTGCACCAATTTACACCCCTCTCTGGGGTAGCTGGTGGGGAGCCCCTGCTAGAAGGAAGCCAATGCAGCAACAAGCAGCTTGGGACAGCTTTTATTCAGCCATGATAATCAGCTTTTGCAGACGGTGTTTCAATGGTATAATAGCCATACACCCCAAATGGTCCACTTCACCCTATCAGCATTGCAATCTCATTTTTCTGGATATGCTGACCAGGACCAGCCAGCATGACCCAAGACACTGCTTCCTGGGGTTAATTATAAATGACACCTTCTCCCATGTTGTGTACAAAAGCCTCTACTATTTGTGGGAATCTTTCTTTAGCATTGTCCACCATGCCTAAAAGGAGCACGCTAGCTTAGGGCAAATCACATGGCATACATAGGGCAAAATGCATGCCATACAGCTCTCACTACCAACACTTGCATGCCACATCCCCACATCCAATGCCTGAAGCAAACACCTCATTCTGTCTAATGGTGCAGGCAGCTCCCGATTAAGCCAACATGGTGTAGTGGTTTAAGCATTGGACACCAGTCCAGAAATCAGGGTTCAAATCCCCACTTGAGTATAAAAACTCTTTGGGTAACCTTGGGCAACCCTCACTCTCTCAGCCTCAGAGAATGGCAATGGCAACCCGCCTCTGAAGAAACTTGTCAAGAAACCCCTATGATAGGTTTGCCTATCATTAGGGTCACCATAAGTCAAATATGACTTGGTGGTATGAAACAGTATAGCCTGAATCCCACTGTTAATCCCAGCTAGGATAAACCTATTTAATCAATGGAATTTACATAAGTGTTGGTTCACCATTCAACAATAGACTCCATGAGTCTACTCTAGCTGGGACTACCAATCGGATCCAAGCCAATGCATGACACTATTGCAACAGAGCAAATGGAAAGATTTCACAAACAAAATTGAATTTGTAAGCAAACATCTAAATGGAGGGAGGAGAGGACTGCATAGTTCCCTTTGTGAAATGCAAGGCTTGTACTGGATGGGAAATGTTTGTGTTTCCCCCTCTCCTCAAGATACCCTAAAATTTTTTGAGAATGCTTCCACTAATACTACACATAAGAAAACCAGAGGAACCATCATATGTTGGCATGTATGCTCGCACATACACCCCTCTGAGCATAGATTAGTTACAGAACCATTAATAATTAATATCATAGCTATGATTTGCATAACACCCTATAAACTGTCAGGCTTTTATGACCTATACAAGGAAATGGGCAATGGAGAGACTAGATCAAGAAGGCCCAAGGTTAACCAGCATCTACAGTCCTAGGAAATCAATAAGTCCTAAGTGGGGGGAAATCTATCTTGGTGCTCAGATATAATTGACTCCTTTTATTTTTCCTGGCTGCGATCTATCCTGCTTCAGCAGCTTCTTGCTTGTGTTGAACAAACACTGGCAGGAGTAAGATCAGGAGTTTCCTAATAATGGCATTCTTTGTTACCAACTTACCATTAGAAGCATGCAGATAAGACTATACACAGCATGTTCTTATTTTACTGCCCTAAACTTAACAGCCTCTCACTGTGTGTCATTTATATATCTTTGTGGCATATAGCTGAGACAGATCGGAAACTGTCTGATAAACCTTTAAAAAATATCCTTAAGTCTTATGATACTGAAGATAATATCTATGAACACAGAATATCCACCAATATCCCAAAATTTCATGAAGAGTGGGAATTTATACTAAAACAGTGGGTTGAAAAATGAAATCAATTGTTTAGCTAGTAACTCCTTAAAATATAACACACAAAAACACCTTGGAATGTAATCTGCCCACTGTGTCCCAAATAGCTGAGGACAGGATACATTGAAGATGAGCAACACTCACAGTTGGTGTTCACATATTTTCATGTGCACTGGCCCAAATATACAATGCTGTGAATGTCAGCCGTCTACCCCAATGTCATCTTTGGAAATCAGATATTTCAGGCACTGTAGTATCCTAGCACTATACAAGTGTCCTGTGTGCCCTAAGGGGAGCAACCACACTAAAAATAGGGCATGAAGAAAGGTGGTTAAAGCTATCTGTATTGCATAGCTCTGTAGTGCTTTTTGCACCAAGTGTGCTGGCTCTTTCACAGACAGCAACAGATACACACACTATATTTAGGGGTAAATACTGCAAACAAACTCATAAATAGCCTCAACCAAAGTAAGCAGAGAGACCAGAGGAAGACACTTCAGAATTTCAGTTTTCCTTAGCAAAGGGTGGTCACTAAAACAGCAAAGTGGGGTAAAAAAGATAAATATTTGTTAAAGATTAAGTTGCACCAGTTGCATTACACATTTTGGACTTCAACATTTCTGAACCAGATTCTGTACACAGGTAAATGCCCTTTAAATGCAACTGTAACAGTGCAAGAGTTATTTTTCTAAGGACTGAATCCATAACACTATTGTAACAAAGGGTGGTGAAATCATCAGGGAAATTGTTAAGATTATGTTTTACTTGAGGGATTAGGCAGCATAATCCTGCCATATCTTGGCAAGTAAAAAATAATAATAATCCAAGAAACAGTAATTAATGGAGACATAATCAAGATTACTAGTAGCAGCCAGGGTAAAGTTATATAACGAAATATTTTAAACAGAATTTAAGCTTATCTACAAAACCAGAGATGTGTTTCAATTTCATTTCTGTCCAAAAGAGATTTGTGCCTCTGAAAAAAATCAATATTATCACATCTACTGCTAGCCACAAGATATTACAAAGTATTGACTGAAGTGTGACTTCAGTAAGACAAACTGACAAGTAGTAAAGCGATGATTCTTAATACATTTTAAAATAATCCACTAAATGCTATAGCATTTGGCTAGCAATTTTACTATTGAAAAGAAAATGGTATTATGGGTTGTAATAGGGTGTAACAGTATGAGAGAGCCAGTGTGGTGTAGTGGTTTGAGCATTGGACAATGACTCTGGAGAGCAGGGTTTGAATCTCCACTTGGCCATGAAAACTCACTGAGTGACCTAGGACAAGTCACTATCTCTCAGCCTCAGGGAATGACTATGGAAAAACCCCTCTGAAGAAACTTCCCAAGAAAATCCTGTGATAGGTTCGCCTTAGAGTCACCATATGTCAGAACCAACTTGAAGGCAAACAGCACACACAGTCAGATATACATTGGTTTTTAAATAAAATACTGCATTAACCAATTTCATTGTGTATTGTTCATACACTTACATTTGCATGCATTTAAGGATGGCTTATACAGTAATTACAAATGTATTCATCAGCCTTTTTGAAGACTTTTGTCAATGCATAATATAAATTAAGTGACTCAAACAGGAAAGTTAAGATGTGCTCATTAGCAGCTGCCAGATAAACAAGGCTGCTCCATACACATGAATAAAGTTTCACTTTTTCAAAAGCTTGTTCCTTTATCTATATTCTCAACATAAAACCTGAGTTATTACAAAAAATTAAGTTTTCTAGGGAGGCAAAGCATAGTTTAATGATAAATGATATGAGTAAGTAAGGGTCAGCAGGAGCAAACAAATAGGACATTATGGCTGGAAGCCAAAAAGGAAAACAGGAACATATGGTCTTGCCTATGCCATAAGACGGGCATTGGACCCCTGTTCACTGACTTGCCTTCAAAGACTGGCAGGAACTAGAAACAGGGCCTTTTCAGTAGTAGCCTCTACTCTGTAGAATTCTCTTCCAAGAATATACAGATGGCCCTTTCAGTTTTGGCATTCAGAATGTGTTTGAAGATGTTGCAGGCAACTTTTCATTTATGTGATTTTATTTCATATATATGTTACATGACTAATGAAAATTATTTTTCTCCTGGTCTAATTATATTTTATGGTATTTCTGCTTATCCTTGGACTTATGATTAAGTTTTAATATAATATTAAGATTGAAGAATCTCTTTTAGCCTTAGGATGAATTCAGTTGAATTTCAGAGATGTCCAGTCCAATAGTGGGCAGGTTTATAGGGAAAAGGGTAGGACCAAAAATATGTTGTTATTGTTCTGTGCCTTCCAGTCATTTCTGACTTATGGTGATCCTAAGGTGACCCTATCACAGGATTTTCTTGGCAGAATTTGTTTGGGGGGTTGCACTTGCCCTTTTCTGAGCCTGAGAGAGTGAGATTTCCCAAGGTCACCCAGTGGGTTTACATGGCCACTAGAAACGAACTCTGGCCTCCCACTGTCCTAGTCCAACACTTAAATCACTACAGCCCACCAAAAATCCTAGAATATTTTAACATGAAGCTTTTGTTGCCACTAACTATGCCTTGAAAGGCATTTCAGTCTTTTAGAATGAAGAATAATGCAAACAAACATTGGGAAGCTGCCCAGCGATTGTGTCATAAGGGAAGGTGATCCATTTGGGATCATCAGAGAATTCAGCTCCAAGGAAGCCAGATTTGACACTAGTGCCCAAAGTTTCCTACCCCTGTTGTTGTTGTTGTTGTGTGCCTTCAAGTTATTTCCAAATTATGGTTACCCTATCATGGGGTTTTCTTGAAAGATTTGTTCAGAGGTGGTTTGCCATTGCCTTCCTCAGAGGCTGAGACCATGTGACTTGCCAGGGTCACCCACTGGGTTTCATGGCTGAGCTGGGAACTGAACCCTGGTCTCCAGAGTCATCATCCAACACTTATACCACTACACCATGCTGGCTCTCAGTTATATTAATTGTTAATTGTCCATAACTTTAAAAGGACTTTGCTTAAAAAGACAGCCTAAGATTATTTCAAACCTAAAGAATCCAAAGACTCTGCTGCAACATACTGCTAATTTGTTTTGGTTTTGCATGCTTTACCTTCACATTTCTAGATATGTATCCCAGACCAAGAGGGCTGAGGTCTTCAGGAGTGAGGGAAAGTTAAGATTCAAAGACTGTATATACTATCTACATGCAACACCAATCTGCAAGTTTTTGTACAATGAGATCCAGTTAATGATCCAAAAGACTTGTGATTTGTCTTTGCTTGCTCTTGAGGCAGAAAGGGCAGTGTCAAGAGCCTCAGCCATGCTTTTCGGTAAGAGGAATTTACATACAGGGCCACACTGCTACACAGGGACTGAGAAGGATGGCGCCTAAGGGATGAAGTATTAATGGTGCAAAGCAAAGATCATAAATCCAAATAAAGTGATGATGGAATTCCAAGCCATAACTGAGTGCCCATGCATTTTTTACACCCTGCTGAGCTAACTTACGCAGAACTGGGCTGCCTCACGCAGGGGATGCTGAGGGGGAAAATGAGGAAACAACCCTGCAGTGAAATAATCCTTTCTTTCCATGTTATTTGAAAGGGAAAGCCCTCTGTAAAATACAAAAGTTTACAGGCTGTAAAATGAAAATGCTCCAATGCCTCCTTGCACTGATCAATAGCCTGAAAGCCTATGTAGGTCTTCCCTGTCCTGTGCCTATATAGTTTAAATATCATTAAGACTGTAATCCAATGAAAACTCACACTCACTTCTGAGTACAATGTGACTTACATTTGAGTAAACATCCATACTGCAAACTGGTGAAGAAACCTTTCATAGTATCAAGTGGTAAATAATTCGCCACAGAGGATATGTGCTAAAAAATGTGAGAAATGAAAGGCAAGCATGATGCCCTTGTTGTTACTCTTGTTAGTCATCCTGAGCATGGGATGGGTGACATAAAGTCCTCAATAAACAGCCAACCTCTGCAAGGGAATATAAAATCAGAGTATAGAAGCATTACAGACAAAAATATCCAGCCGGCATGAACACTGATCAGACTGACTGAGGAATTTTGGAATTCTAGTCTAAAAATAAACATTTCTGATCTTTGAATAAAATACAGGTTAACAATCTATAAGTCTTCCTTATAATAGTTTCTTTGGAGGAGGAGCAGGGCTGTGGAGTTGGAATTGGCAAAAATATGCCAACTTTGACTCTAGCTTTAGAATTAAAATGTACATGGTAAATATATAATTTTAAACTTATATTTTATAATTAGCCAAATAAACACATTTTATGTTCTCACAGTGGTGATGAAAAGCCTTATGTTTCCATTTTACTACAGTAAATTTGTTACTAGTAATTAAGATACATTTGCTACTTATGAAAGGGTTGGAGTCAGACAGTGAAAAAGAGGTGGGGCCAAAGCCAAAAGTTTGGCATACTTACTCTGCAGCCCTGAAAGGGAAGATATGTTCTTGTGGTGGTGGTGTGCCTTTAAATCATTTCTGACTTATGGTGACTCTAAGGCAAACCTATCATGGGCTTTTCTTGGCAATTTTCTTCAGAGGGAATTGCTGAGAGTGTGTAACTTGCCCAAGGTCTTCAGGTGAGTTTCCATGGCTGAGCAGGGATTTGAACCCTGGTCTCCAGACTCATAGTCCAACATTCACACTGTATTACCTAAATGGCTAGCTTTCTAGACAAGTCACTCAGGGCCTGTCTGAACCATTCACTGACTCAAATTCCAAAATTTCATTTTAAAAAAAAAAGTTTCCAGCTCTTCTAGAAGCTGAGATATCTACAAACTCTATACTGTTCAATTGTTTTGTGAGAGACAAACCTGAATATTTATCCAATGAGTGAAATCTCATAACCCATGACTAACATTTGTACAGATTTATCACTCCAAACTTGACCCATCCTTTCCCAGTTCCTTGGACCAATGTTCAAATTTTGCAGGAATGCCCAGCTTTTGAGGAAAATTCTAGATAAAGTCTGTTCTGCATAGAAAGTAGCAGAGCCACTGAAATAAATGAAAGGGGCAGGGAGCATAGCAAAAGGGGAGGAGTAAAAGCTGCTAGTACCCCAATACATTTATCAGTATTTAATGTGCTATGGAGTATGTTGTTTCTGCTAACTTGCTTTTGCAGGACTTTACATAGCAATAATAGACATTTTTAGGGTTCTTAGGCAACTAGGGTACTTTCAAGGTCTGATGTTGAAAGAAAAGAACCATCTCCCATTACTGCCACCTTCTCCTTACCCCACTTTTTCTCTTTCTCCCTCAACTACCACCCCCTCCAACATCACTTTGGACGTTATCACACATGGGCCAGAAAGCGATAATAAAGTGGAAATGAGGCATTCCGAAAATAAACCGAAAATAAACCTTGATTCCGCAAATGGCTTTCACACGTAATTACCTTAATTGCAAAATTACAGTAAGCACATTTAACGTTCACACACAAGTGAGAAAAGCCCGTAAATGTACTAGAAATGATCTTCTTGCACATGCGCAGATAGAGGAATGCTCGGCATGAAACCATGGGAAAAGCAGGGAAATGCTCCCAAATGCGCATTTGCTTTAACTTAATTTCACATTTGCATTTCCTCAAAACTACCGAATTTCAAAAGATCTCAGATAACACCAGTTTCTGTCCACTTTCTGTCCAGTTTCTGTGCGACGTCGTGTGAAAACGCGAGGCACAAATCCAGTTTTGCTTGGGATTTGTGTGGATTAACCAGCAGATTTGGCCCGTGTGATATCATCCTTTGCCTCTTCCTGGTCCTTGCATTGCAGAAGCAGTGACACCAATGCCTTCCTCTGTCTCCCTGCCCTCTAAAGCAGCACTGGCAGATTTGTGCAGCTTCTCTTTTCTTTACAGGGGATGGAAACAATGGGGAGAAAGAAGAGAAGGTGGTGAGTACAATGGTGGGTGCAAAGGAGGGAAGCCTGCCACATACGGAAGGTGAGGAAACCTGGTGGGCAGGAAAGGACAGAAGGAGGTGCAGGGGTGGGATGCAAGCAGCAAAAGAAGGGAGATGAGGCAGCACAATGTATGGGTGCGGGGAGGAGGAAAAGGGGCTGAGAGGTCCAAGAAGCAAGGAAAGGAGCATGACAGACAAGGTACAAGCATGGCAAGGGAGGGAAGTGATGGCAAAAGCAGCAGCAAATCCTCCAGGAGCAGGAGAAGCATGCATTTCATTCCTCCTAGTGCTCCACTGTCTGAGACCATGTCAAGGGTGCTAACCCAAGAAAAGGAGGAACTGGGAAAAGGCAAAGGGAGGGTAGACAGAAGTTTAGTCATTAAGATGTTTAATGTGATCATCTGATTTTTTAGGAAATGGGTCCAGCCAATGATAAAGAAAAGGTAAAGTCCTTTTGGAAGGAATAGCTCCATATTTGCCTCTGGAGTATTGCATAGACATTTGAACTGTTCACTCACATATATGCTCTACTAAGTTGAATAGGTTTTACATGTAACTAAACATGCACAGGAGATTTATATATTGGATATGTCAAAGAAAGACAATGGCAAACCACTTTCAAGAATTTCTTGCCCAAGAAAACTCTGAAATGCATGAGGTCACCATAAGATGACAGGTGACTTGAAGACAGGGAGGAATACACATACATATATACATTAAGAATGACATGTAGTAATGTTCTCAGGGGGGGATAGCAGCAGCATCTTGCAGCAAAAAAGCAACAACAATAGTGCCCAGTGGCACTTAAACACTAATAATTTGGCATAAGCTTTTCCCCACTACATCAGATGTATGGAGTATTGCCTCAGTTGGCAGATTAAATGTTTGGAGGGGATGGGGAATATAATTAGTAAGATGATAAAGAATAAAACAAACATGTATCATTAACAAATAATAATGGATGGTAGCATGGGTATCTTAACATAGTTGAGTGGATTAGGGCATGTATGATGGTGAAAAAAGCCAGCGTGATGTAGTGGTTTGAACATAGGACTAAGATTCTGGAGATCGGGGTTCAATTGCCTGCTCAGCCATGGAAACTCACTGGGAGACTTTGGGTGAGTCACACTCTCCCAGCCCCAGAAAACCCCATTAGGATATCCATAAGTCAGAAATGACTTGAAGACACACAGCAATGGCTGTGATGAAAAGCCGAACTGGATAAAGTAATTTAAGTGAGACAGTTTCCTAGATACATTTTTTTATTTGTATCCCTTTGAATAAGATGGCAACTACTGTACTCTCAGGGGCATCCTGTGGTATTTTCATGGATCTTATTATTATTATTATGAAGTATTTATACCCCCGCTCTTCAGCCAAAAGGCTATCAGAGCTGCTTACAAATGGATTAATTAGATGGTTCCCTGCCCTCAGGCTTACAATCTAAAAAGACAAGACACAAAAGGAGAAGGGAATGGTGGTGGGGAAGGGGAATAAGTCCATCACATCTTCTCTCCCTCTAAAGCCTGGACCAAAGCAGATGGACTGGAGGGAGGGCCCTTCTTCTTGTTCAGGCTAGGCCCAATGGAGATGGCCTGCCTTCTCTCCCTCAATGATGGTGAAGGGAGGGAGGGTTTGTAGTTTAGTGAGGCCTAAGAGCTCTCTGCCATCATTTTTAAAAACTGAACTTGGGTTTCAAACTGAACACTTTAAACACTATTGTATATTGGTTGCCTCAGAATAGCCATTACTATTTTTGAAAAGATATTAAGACTCAAATAACAATAATAATTGGTAAAGTGGAAGGCAGTAGGAAAAGAGGGAGACCATACAGATGGATTAATTCAGTCAAGAAAGATTGATTTAACTGATTCAGTTCCATGGCCTGAATTTGCAAGAACTGAATGGGGCAGTTGATGACAGGGGCTCTTGGAAGTCAGTTATTCACAGACTGGTTTAAGTCAAAGTAGACTTGATGGCAGATAACAACAACAGTGGCTGAAATACAGTGGTAGAAACATGACCATTACTGTGTTGAATTTGTTCAGTTAGAATACAAATGAAATTAATATACATGATTAAAATAATTTGCATCAGGTTCAAATCAGATGCTAGATCTGAGGGACTGGGTGTCTTAGGGCTCATTCCGACTGATTAGAAGCGAATTGTTGATTGCTTTATATGTACTTCGTCCCCATTCAAAACAGTTTCTGATGTGACTGCGATCATTCGGAATCACATTGAAGTAAGACAAATGCCAAAGAAAGAAAGAAAGAAAGAAAATCGCTGTTTTTAAACACTAGTTTTTTGTAGTTTTTTTAAGCGATTCAGAAGCATGTTCAACAAGTGTGAAAGATGGATCTGAATTGCAGACAAGCAGGAAGGCAGGTGGATCCCCAGTGGGGCCAAGGTGCGGCTGGAGTGAGGAAGGGAGAAAGGGAGGCAGGGCTCCCCCTGGCCATGGGTGGAAGCAGCCTAGGGAAAGCTGGAGCAGCACGGTCACCTCCCCACCTCACATTCAGCAGCAGCAGCAGCAGAACCAGTGCCACTGGGCTCAGCTGGGCTGGGTTGCTCTGGCTCAGCTCAGCTCTGTTCTCAGCCATCAGCACAGGATCCAAGCAGGAGCAGGCCAGCCACTGCTGCCTCCACCGTACCCGGATAGGCTGTAAGTGGTGGAAGACGGCCTCTCTCCTGTCCCTGTGCTGCTCTCGGGGGGGGGGGGGACTCCCACCTGCTCAGCTTCTTTCCCACCCGCTAGCCTCTTTCGCTTGCTCAATGTACTGTCGTTGGGCGCTTCATGGAGACGCAGGGGGAAGGCGTGGCGGCCTCAAAAGTGGAGCCTGCAGTGGCCAGGAGAGAGGGCCCCAAGAGTGGCACGGGGACGGGAGGGGGCCCGTCTTCCACCATTTACACAGCCCTCCCAGGTATGGCGGAGGCAGCAGTGGCTGGCCTGCTCCTACTTGGATCCTCTGCCACCAGTGATCTCAACCCTCCACACTCCTCTGCCTCAGGAAGGTTGGCTTCCACCCAGTGGGAACAACATGGATTAGGTACAAAAATTGCTTTCATAGTGGGAACTACGCATTGGCCTCAATTGAACCCACAATCCGGTGTCAGGGCAATTCGCAAACTGGTTTAAATGTAAGTGGGAATGAGCCCTTGGTGTAGGCACATATGCAGGGCAAGAACTCAACATCTTTCAAAGACCATATACACAATTAAACAACAATGTTTGGGGTTTGCTATGCCTTTATCTTTACTACTGGATTAAGAAGTCCTGGACTGATACTAACTTAGCAGATTAATTTGCTACTCTTTCATATGAAGATTCAGTGTTACTACTCAATACTATCAAATGTGGTGGGGGGTTTTTTCTACTTTTTAACTGCTGAGACGCCACTTTAAGCTCTATCTGACAGCAGAAAGCTGTACATTCACAAAAGTTTTTCTCACCATGAACATATGTAGCCAGGATGACTAAATTATTCCCTAGCACAGAACTCACAATGCTCAATGAGCTAATTTAGACAACTGCGTGATTGGAAAGCATTAAATGGAGGTGGACTGTCAAAAAGTAGTTACATTTTAGCATGTACTTTGAACTGGATGCATTCCAATTCCAACAAAACAACTGTTTTGTTCTTGTGTGGATACAAGTAATTTTTTTACTTATAGTGATCTATCATAGGGTTTTCTTAGCAAATTTCTTCAGAGGGGGTTTGCCATTGCCATCCTCCAAGGGTGAGAGAGAGTGTTACTTACCCAAGGTCTCCCAGTCAATTTTATGCTTGAACATAGGGACTCTACTCTCCAAAAACCTGAGAGAATTTGCTGGTCTAAAGAGGGCACTAAAAACATGATTATGTATTATAAGCATTTTACAGACACTCTGTAATTAAGCTAATTTTCAATAGTCTGAAACAAAGGAGTTTACTGGAAACTTAATGACCAATAGTTTTGTTTTGTTTTTGATAGCCAAGATTTCAAAGGCATAGGGTCCAGTTCATGACTTAATGTTATCCTCAAACTGTTTGCATGTGAAGAGTACAAATGCTCATGAAATGTTAACAGTGCAATAATGTGATCAAAGATGCCACTTGTTTTAGAGACACTAAAAGGTACAAAACATAATATTTTAAAAATATTTTTTATACTTAATGCTCCTTTAGCCGAGGATTTAAAAAACAACAAGAACAACATCCATCCTTAATGCACTGCTCCCCTTTTCAACACACACCTTCTCATCTCCCCAGCCCTGTGCACAACACAAAGACGTCTGAAATGTTAAGGAAGATCTGGAGGAGAATGGGAGAAGATTTTAATCAAAGAGAAGTGAGGTCAGCAAGCATTCATCTCTATAATCACTTGGCTTTTGTGTGTATGCATACATACACACACACACACACACCCGTGGACTTATGGTAAACCCATGAATCTCATGGGGTTTTCTGAGGCAACAAATGCAAGAAGTGGTTTTGCCAGTTACTTCCTCTGAAATATAGCCTACAGCACCTGGTATTTGTTGGTGATGGGAATCCAAGTACTAACCAAGGTTAACCCTGCTTAGCTTCTAAAATCAGATTGGATCTGGTGCCTTTAGGGTATTTAGTCCTAAGGAGGAGAAAAAAAGCTACATTGTCTTTACTGATAACAGCTCTTTTGCACTACTGCTGCAACCCAGTGAGGTTTCTGAGGTGAAGGCTGGTGGCACAGAAAGCAATTGTTCAGTCCTCTTATCTGGCTAAGTGCAAGAGCTGAAAGAGAAAGAAATGATCTTGTTGTTGAGCATTATATACAATCAGGCAGGAGCCATCAGAACTCAGTGCTTGGCTAGTTAACTTGATGATAGGACCAGGAGGTGTTTCTGGTACAGTACAAGCAGTGAAGGGTACAATAATGCCAGAGCACTCACATGAAACAGGAACTACAGAGATAATTCAAAATCTATCCAGGGCTTTGCTGTTTATTGTAATTTTGCTTGGTTGGGGACAGAAATGTAGAAGACTATTGACATCCCTTCTCAGTAACAATACTAGTCTGTTCCTTAAAGCAACAGTTTTCTTTGAGCCCAGAGTCAGAATCAGAACATCACCCAGCTGTTTTCACAAGCAGCCGTTCATTTCAGAAAGCACAAGCTGAATCTTCAAAAGGCAAGGGTGTGTGAAAGGTGCAGTGCCTTCCTAAAGGAAAGGGTTTTGTCTCCGCTTTTCACCAACTCCCCCTCCTTTCAGTTTCTGTGGGATAATCAGGGGATCAGAATGTCTTCAACATCTAGCTCTCTCCCTGGTTCAATCATTCTCTTAAGCTCCTTTCTTCCTGCCATTCCTTTTGTTTCAAAGTTCAATAAACAGGAAGAAAAGGGAAAGGGTCTTGACAAATCCCATCAAGGCTCAGGAAAAGAGCCCCAGTGCCTCCAGCTGACATAAGGAGTGCTCTGCGCTAATGAGAGGTAAGGAGGAGGAGAGGCACCTAAGGAGAACAGGCAACAGCAACCCTAAAGGAAAGAAGGACTTGAGAAGGAAATTATTTACGCTGAATGAAACAGACAGCTGCATAGGCCTCCCACAACAAAAAGGGTAGAAAATCATTTTCAGTCTCCCCATGTTTGACTTGGGCTCCCACCTCTTGCATCCCAAGAGAGAGGCAACCCAAAGGCCAACAGCTGCATCCAGCTGAGAATGGAATTTGCTGTTGAAAGGTTTTTGTGCAATGGATGCCTCCATCACAATAGCCAGGCAAACACACACAGGAGGGTCAGAGTTAACTCTTTGATCACCATGTCCTCAGGGGACAAAGCCAGAAACATCTTGTAACTATCTTTTCCCCCCTAAGTGGCACCTGTATCAGTCAGATTTCTGGGGTAGGCAGAAAGATCTAGTAGTTCTGGGGTGGTCTGGAAGTAGATTAATAAAGAGTTCTGACTCCCAGCAGTGTGGTAACGAAAACTGGAAATTTAAAGAAAAGGAAGACACATCTGCTATGGCTAGTCTTGTACTATTTATTTATTATATGTCTGCAGTGTTCCTTTCCTATGAAATGTGAGTATCAGTAGATTGTCCCTGATAAGGGTTTTATGCAGCTCTACTGATCATTTTGAGAGTTTTGTGTTAGAACATTTGATGTACAGTTGCCCCTCTGTTCTCGCGGACTTGAAATCCATGGTTTTGCATATTCACGGAGGGGCAACCTCCTTTAAAATCAATGGGGCATGCCCTCACGCACACCCACAGGGGCGTGCCCCATTCAAGCCTATGGGGCTTGAATATTGGCAAATCTCCGTTTTCATGGAGGGTGGGCGTCCAGAACAGATCCCCCACGAAAACGGAGGGCTGACTGTATATATAGATATGGACATATAGATATGGATTCCTCCCTACAGTTTTATGCAGTACAGGCAATCTGCCCTACTCCTCCATGTTTGCACCCAATAAGCAGATTTCATGGTTCTAATGAAAACCAAGGGAGATGTTGCAAGCCCAACATCTACCAAGCTCTGTTTCAGATCAGAAGCACAATCACCCTTAATGGGCTTGTTCAGCAATGTGGACTACTGCTGCAAGAGACTTAATAAGCAGGGAAAGATCCTTCCAAGGCAAAGCAAGATTACTTACTACTACTTACTCTCCAGAGTAAAATCATCATATAAAGCTAGGGTGAGAAAGCGACCAAAAAATAAAAATTAAAATCGATGAACTGTGGCAGGCAAATTCAAGGAAACCAAAATGACCAAATTGCAGATGAAGACTGGACTTCCACTGTTCTCCAGTATCTGCAATAAACAAATTAAAATCCAACATCACAAACAGGCTGCATAGGAGTCCAAATTTGTGTGACACATCTTGAACACCCCTGCATTTAAGGTGCTACCTAATCTATACAGTGCCTACAGACAGACGCAACTTTAGTGCTAACTGAAATATGCCAACAAATATGGAAAACAAACTAGTGGCCAACAGACTGGAAATACTCAATATACATACCAATCCACAAGAAAGGAGAAACAAAAGACTGCAGCAACTATAGGACAATAGCACTAATCTCTCATGCAAGCAAAATAATGCTCAAAATTCTGCAGCATAGACTCCAACCCTACATGGAGAAAGAAATTCCAGAGGGGCAAGCAGGATTCAGAAAAGGAAGGGGCACTAGGGATCACATTGCAAACATATGATGGCTATTGGAGTGCACCAAAGAATTCAAAAAAAGAATCAGCATGTGTTTCGTAGACTACAGCAAAGCATTTGATTGTATAAATCATGAAAAATTATGGAATGTACTCAAAGACATGGGGGTGCCACTACATCGGACAGTTCTGATCAGGAATCTGTACCAAGGACAAGAGGCCACCGTCAGAACAGAATTTGGGGAAACAGAGTGGTTCCCGATAGGCAAAGGGGTCAGGCAAGGCTGCATCCTATCACCCTAGTTGTTTAACTTATATGCTGAAAACATCATAAGAAAAGCAGAATTAGAATCAGAAAAAGGAGGTGTTAAAAGATAGGAAGAAGCAATATTAACAACATTAGGAGGAACTTCCTGACAGCAAGAGCTGTTTGACAGTGGAACACACTCCCTTGGAATGTGATGGAGTCTCCTTCTTTGGAGGTCTTTCACCAGAGGCTGGATGACCATCTGTCAGGGATGGTTTCATTTTGAGTTCCTGCATGGCAGGGGGTTGGACTGGATGGCCCTTTTGGTCTCTTCCAACTCTATGATTCTAAGATATGTAGACAACAGCATAATATTAGCAGAAGAAATTCAGGAATTGGAACAGTTAGTAAGAAAGGTCAAAGATGAAAGTGCAAAGGCAGGTCTGATGCTGAACATTAGGAAAACAAAAATAATGACCACAGAAGAAATATACAAATTCAATCTAGACAACAAGGAAATTGAAATAGTTAAAGAATTCCCATATATAGGATCAAACATTGACCAGAATGGAGACTGCAATGAAGAAATAAGAAGAAGACTAGGAATGGGAAGGGCAGCTATGAAAGATCTGGAAAAGATACTGAAAAGCAAAGACATACAACTGAGCACTAAAGTTAGAATTGTTCAGACCATTGTATTCCCAATTACCATGTATGGATGCAAGAGCTGGATAGTGAAGGAAGTAGACAGAAAGAAAATCAACTCGTTTGAGATGTGGTGCTGGAGAAAAGTACTTAGGATACCATGGACAGCCAAGGAGACAAACAAATGGGTTCTTGAACAGATCAGGCCAGGGCTCTCCTTGGAAACAAAGATGATCAAGTTGAGACTATCGTACTTTGGCCACATAATGAGAAGGCACAGATCACTAGAAAAAACAATAAGGAAAGGTAGAGGGTAGAAGAAAGAGAGGAAGACTACAAACCAGATGGATGGACTCGATCAGGGGGCGTATGGGGAAGGGCTTGGAGGATTTGGGCAAGGCAACGGAAGATAGGGATTCTTGGAGATGTCTCATCCACAGGTCGCCATGAGTCGCAACCGACTCAAGGGCAGCTAACAACAACAAATCTGTTACTCTAATATATATGGTCAGATCTTTTGGTCCACTGAGCTGGATCTCAGGTAACCCCCCGCCGCCACACGCGACCCCCCCCACTCGCAGCCGCCGCCATACCTTGCGCGGCCGCAGCCGCCACAGCGCATGTCGCAGCCACCATTTTGGAAGTCAAAATGGCGGCCATGACACGTTTGCGCATGTGCAAACGCGTCGCGACCGCCATTTTGACTTCCAAAATGGCGGCTGCAGCAAGCGCGGCCGAAAATGCGCCCCAACTGTGGCGCGCAGCGACACGCAGCGCACGGCGGCAGCGGCAACCTTCCGCCTGGGCCAGTAAGTCCGGGGCCCAGGGCCTTAACCGGCCCCCGGGCCATAGGTTGCCGGTCCCTGCATTACAAAATGCAAAAAAGTCTGCCAATATCAACAAATAGGATGGGACATAGAGTAGAATCTTGAGAGGAAAATCTCATTTATTTCTTAACATCATAACAACAATTTAAGATAGTCATGTTCTAGCTAGAAAGCTTTTAGATGGGAGCTTGCCCTTAAGGATATGTAACATCATCTCAATAATTATCTTCCCAGAAACATGCAGCAACAACATCCAGATTTTACAATGGAATTCTTCACAGCAATTTCTTAAACCACCTAAACCATTTCTACAGCATTTTGATTTACACCTGCACAACATCTAAGCAGCTACTTTTGTGTTTGGCAACTGGACAACAGACGATGATACAACCTGTCCAGACTTGGTTAACAGATGTAGGTTTTGGAAAATAAAACAATAGCACCATTCACCTGGAAACTGGATAAACAGTAAAATCTTAGCATTAACACACATGCCTTTTCAGACAGTTTTGGCATTCTGGAGCTGGCAAAGGTACAGAAAACACTACCCAACTCTTGATCATTCAAGCCAAGAATGCAAAGCCAGCGTTCAGGAAACAAAAAAGATACAAAAGGTGATGATTACAGGAGGTACTTCAAAAGACAACTACACAATAAAAGGGTTAAAGGCATCAGTGAAACATTTTGTTCATACAGAGGCACATTGTAAAACATGCATGCATGACTGTAGTCATCAGATGTCACTATCATCAGCTGGAATCAACAGAATACCAAGTGATGCTGATAAGCCATAAGGGTAGGCTTTAGGTGGACCAAAGATACACTTGCTATACAGAGAGGCTTATAACATCAGCATTTGGTTTACAGAGTCATTGCACATGTGTCAGAGGTGAGCTGGCAATCATGGATCCATTTGCTTAGATTTATATCTCTTTGCTGAAACCTCTGTTTTGATCAATATTTGAACCAATGTATGGACATTCTTTCACTATTTCAATTTTTTCATTGTCTAGGGTGAATTCTTGTAGATCTATAGTCTTTTCCAACCTGGTGCATAAAGATTGTTTTATTATTTAGCAAAAGCAAAGCAGCTTCATTTATATACCGCTTCATATCATGCTATGGGGTGTCTAAGCGGTTTACAACTGTGAGCTGATTGCCCCCCAACAAGCTGGGTACTCATTTTAGCGACCTCGGAAGGATGCAGGCCTGAGTCGAGCCTCAGCCCTGGCTGGTATTGAACTCGCAACCTTGTGGTTTATGAGTGAGTGGCTGCACTGCGCCACCAGGGCTGAACAGAACAGCCTTCCTTACTTTGTGTTATCCAGAGGTTTTGAACTGCAGCTCCCATCAGCTAACATGGATCATGGAAGCTGAAATCCAAAACATTTGAAGGGTGTCAGGTTGAAAGAGGTGGCTCCAGATTAACAAAAGGAGAGATCTTACTAAGCTCTAGTCTAAAAGATATCTATTGTTTAGTGGTCAGAAGATCTCACTGCCTCATGAACGTGTATTTTATAGATGTATCTCCAAGAAAATGTATTTTTGGAAATGTACTCAGCTTACATTAAAGTTTGTTAGGGGCACAGGACCCCCGTGAATATGGTAAAAACTCAAATAACAAAAACACTTTTTTTGTGAGAGAACACCTCTCTAGGAATCTCTAGGTCTTCCAGTGCAATTCTGTGGTCAACATCTGCCAGACACTGACCATAGAATTGCGTTGGAGGAGTTACAAATGTCTAGTGGGGTGTTCTCTCTAGGATTCTATTGGTCCTTCAGTGTGACTTTTGGTTAAACTTGACCACAGAGTTGTACTGGAGGACCTGGATATTCCTAGAAAGAACATATTAATAAAATCCTGAATAATCAAATCTGCAAAAGTCAAATCTGCAAAAGTGGAGGGATGAGTGTATAATCTAAAGCAGGGGTCAGCAACCTTTGGCCTGTGGGCCGGTTCCGCCCCGCCCCCCCCCCGCTTACCAGCCCCCGCCGACCCCTGCCGCAGCCACCGCCTGCCACCGCTGCTGCAAGTTTCGGCCACCGAGTGGCCGCGTGCATTGCGCCCGCCATTTTGTTTTCCAAAATGGTGGCTGTGATGCGTTTGCGCATGCGCAGGAGTACTGCACATGCGCAAACGAGTCACGCCCGCCATTTTGGCAAAACAAAATGGTGGGTGCGACATGTGCAGCAGCAGCTGCGGTGCGTGCAGCGGGGGTTGCACGCGCGCGCGTGAGCATACACGCCGCCATTCCCCCCCCCCGGCCCACCGGAAGGGAGGACTTCAGCGGACCGGCCCCTGGCTGAAAAAGGTTGCCTACCCCTGATCTAAAGCAATACTGAAACTAGATGTATAAGCATGCATCCTGAGACCTGTGAAGGAAAGAGATTCCTATAAAGAATGGAGAAGATTAAATACAGATACCGTCTTCTCATCTGCCCTTTACAAGCTCCATAGCTCTCTTTATCATAGAATCATAGAATCATAGTTGGAAGAGACAACAAGGGCCATCCAGTCCAACCCCCTGCCATGCAGGAACTCAAAATCAAACCATCCCCAACAGATGGCCATCCAGCCTCTGTTTAAAATTCATGACAATATGCTGGCAAACAAAATTGGGAGAAGGCATTAGCTGCACCCTAATCTTTTTTAGAAGAATAAACAGAAGTCCTTTGCTATGATAATGTCAACAGTGGTGGTGGGTTTAACCTTTTGGAAATGAGAAAGAACAGGTGCTACCTCCCACACTGGCCCAGATATCACAAATACTATCAAAAGAAATGAAACTCTCAGGCCAAGACAAATAAAGCTGTCCAATCAAGCAAAACAATTCCAAATCAGTTCAGCCAACCACACGCCAGAGTTATGCAAATCTGAGGCTCTCCCACCAAGACTGTATGGACTTCCCAAGATCCACAAGGATTCCATTCCACTCTGGCACATAGTGAGAGCCATTGGATCCCCACGTATGGCTTGGCCAAGTTTCTGGCCACACAATTACAAACCCATGTAGGGCACACACACCCCACTACATCAAGGACTCAGCTCACTTCACAGAAGAAATTAACAACCTCGAACTAAAACCTAGAGACAGACTAGTCAGCTTTGATGTGGTCTCCCTGTTCACCAGAGTCCCCATAATGGACACCATGACACTCATCTGACAAATTTTTCCAGAAGACATCACAGCCCTGTTTAAACACTGCCTCATCACAAGCTACTTCCACTGAGACAATGAATTCTACTAGCAGAGAGATGGGGTAGCCATGGGAAGTCCTCTGAGCCCCGTGATAGCAAACTTTTACAAGGAACACTTTGAAAGGCAAGCCCTGGAAACAGCACCAAAAACGCCCACAACATGATATGTGGACAACACTTTCACCATCTCGAACCACAGAGAAGATTTGACCACGTTTGGAAAGGCGGGGTAAAAATAAAATTTATTATTATTATTATTATTATTATTATTATTATTATTATTTATCTGAACAACATCCACCCGAACATCCAATTCATCATGGAAAAAGAAAAGGAAGGAACATTGTCATTCTTGGATGTCCTGGTCATCTGTAAACCAAACCAACGATTGGGCCACACAGTATACAGAAAACCTACACACACAGACAGATATCTACACAAGAACTCCAATCATCACCCAGGACAAAAAAGCAGCACAATAAAAACACTGGTAGACCATGTAAAAAGGATCTGTGAACAGATACCTCTACCTGGAAGAGGAACTGAAGCACCTAAACTGGGCTCTACAGGCTAATGGTTACTCCAGCTCAGACATCAGAAGAGCAGCCAGACCCAGAATAAACCACAGGAGTGAAGAAAAACAACCACCCACAGGGAAGGTATTTTTACCATACATAAAAGGAGTCACAGACAGAATAGGGAAACTGATGTGGAAACGCAACTTCCAAATGATCTACAGACCAACCAAGAAAATCCAGGAAATGCTGCGCTCAGTGAAGGATAGAAGAGACCCTCTCATGGTCGCATGAGTTTACAAGTCCACATAGGGAACCACAAAACGCAGTGTTCAAATGCGAATCAAGGAACACGAGAGACACTGCAGACTGGGCAGGCGAAACATCAGGAATACATTCTTCTAGAACAGGGGTAGGCAACCTTTCCCCTTTAAGGGCCGAGGGACTTCAGCTCCCAGAAGCCTGAGCCATGTTGGCCAATAGTCCCATGTTGGCCAATAGCTCTTGGGATTCTGGGAGCTGAAGTCCCTTGGCCCTTAAAGGGGAAAGGTTGCCTACCCCTGTTCTAGAACATGGCCTCACAGCCTGAAAAACCCACAAAAGCCTATAATTCCAGCTAAATGACAGGCTTGTTGTCAATAAAGCAACCTGTATTAAGGGATGGCAGAATATTATCTCAATCAGCACTGCACCCTGGCCAAAGTCTCTTCTGAAGTGCAAAAAAAGATAAACACAGAACCTCAGGCCCTCTCCCTCTACCACCACTAACTGCACCATTCCTGAACATTAGCATATTGGCATTAACAGAAAGTGACTCTTGGATACATGGATTACAAAGATACTGAATGCATCTAAAGGCAGATGCCAATAACAACAGTGTCGAAATAACAGGGGTTATGCCTGAAAGATATCATTTGAGATTAGTAAATTATCAATAGAAATATGGTAGATATAAAATGGGATTAGATTAGTAGGTGGGGATTAATTTAAAGGTGGTTCAGATGTCATATAATGTCATAAATCATAATGTACATAAAGTTAATTGAGAATATTGAAAATGTTTAAATGGTTGTTAGCACAATGTGTTAGAAAATTTTGGTTTACATTTTTTATTTTTTTTTTAATCCAATAAAATTATATTTAAAAAAAACAGGTGTCAATCACCAACACCTCAATACAGTTGACCTGCCACATTTACAGCTTTGACTTTTGTGGATTTGATTAGTATGTTCTCTCTAGGAATCTCAAGGTCCCTCAGCACAACTCTACCAGAAGTTGACCACAGAGTTTGCTGGAGGACCCAGAGATTCCTAGAGGGGAGTTCTCCCAGATTAAAAAAATAGTTTTTTTTATTTGCAGTTCTTCCATTTTCACATGGGGGTCCCGTGCCCCTAACCCCAGTGAATATGGAGGGCTCACTGTACTCTCAAAAACTAAACTAAAAGCACAAGCCCACTTGCTGTTTCTCTGCTTCCTCTCCTTTTAGAGTTCTTTGGAGATTAGGATATTTTTCAGAGAGACTCTAAGAAGCCGAGCGGAGCACTTTAATCTGTTGCCAAAGTTCAGGTAACATTTTAAGGTCACATTCACTGGCTTAAAGTCCTGATTTGCTGTCAGACAGAGGGAAGGAGGAAAATAATAATGGGAGAACAGAGTGTAATTGCAGATAAAACCAGAGAGATTGATTTTGGAACACATACAATGAAACCTCTAATGCATGCTATGGGGAGAGACTATGGGCCTTTGCAGAATGCCAGAAATAATGCAGCTTGAGTCCACTTTAACTGTCCTGGCTCAGTGCTAGGGAATCATGGGAACTGTTGTTTATTGTGGCACCAGAGCTCTCTGACAGAGAAGGCTCAATGTTTCAGAAAAAAACTACAGTTCCCATGATTCCCTAGCACTGAGCCAGGGCAGTTAAAGTAGTCTCAAGCTGCATTATTTCTGTCAGTCTGTAAAGGCCCTATGTTTATAGGGGTCAGATGTACCAAATGAACTGATTATTTTACTGATCAATTAGTTTGATTAGTCAATTTAAAAATCTTACTGATCTACTAAAAAGCATCTTATTAGGAACCCACCTTATAGCAGGGGTCAGAACAGAGTCCAACCCAACTAGGGTTTCCCAGAGGGCCATGCCCCTTTTACCATAATGTTATGGTAGACATTAAGGGCAGACCCCAAAGCCATTTTTTACCCTAGGGTCTCCTCTCTGTACACTCTACTACAGTTATTCTTTTTAAAAGAAAGGTAATTCTCTACAGTTTTGTAATAACTTCACCAAAACTGCCCAACCTGTTTCTCCCCCCCCCCCAAAAAAAATCCTAACATGGTTTTCTAGTCACTTCTGGATTGGATGTTTTCAGTAATTTTTGCATGGAGAGTGCTGGTATGGCCTTCAGTGGATATGAGGTTATGGAAAATTGGTTCTTGGACTACAGGGTGTAGTGCTTTCTCAAGGTTTACCTGTTCTAAAACATTGAAATGCCTCTCCTAAGGCTTAGTTAACAACAGTAAGAGCTTTAAATTAAAATATGATGATCTCATCCTTTTACCCTACCCACAACTGGTATGTGCCCCCTGAAAACTTATCTGAAAAAGAATCCAAGCCTCGCTATGAAAGTTTCTTCCCCTCTGCCTTTGGTCTATTCTGTCGACTATTGTCTAATCCACAAATGGGATAAGCCCTGGAGCCAAATTCACACTACCATGGCTCCTCATCCTTCCCATGGACCCCCTGCCCCCACGAAACCTGTCTTCCTGGGCATCCATCCCCATCCAAGAAGGAAAGTGATGACAGGAGCTGGCTTTGCTCTCTTTTTCCCTCTCTCATTGGGAACATTGTGAGGCAAACGAAGATGGTTTAACCACCAGGGCAAGCAGGCACAAGAAAGTAGAGATTCTGGGCAAAGATATTTGGTGGGGGGGGGGGGAGACACAAGACAAC
Organism: Phrynosoma blainvillii; assembly: GCA_026167975.1. NCBI lineage: Eukaryota > Metazoa > Chordata > Lepidosauria > Squamata > Phrynosomatidae > Phrynosoma > Phrynosoma blainvillii. Next base: position 372,710,712 of record JANUYF010000001.1, on the reverse strand, counting down.
AACCAAATACAGTCAGCCCTCCGTTTTCGCGGGGGATCCATTCCAGAACCCTCCATGAAAATGGAGACTTGCTGATATTCAAGCCCCATAGGCTCCAATGGGGCGCCCCCCCATTGATCTTAATGGAGGTCGCCCCTCCATGAAGATTCAAAACCGTGGATCTCAAGTCTGTGAGAACGGAGGGGCGACTGTAGTCCCATTCATTGCCAACAGGTGGCCCTCAACATAACCCTCAGGCCAAAAACAGCAAAGTTCCCACACCAGGACAACAACGCTCTGGGATTTCAAACAGAGGTCTTTCCAACACTCCCTGGAGATAACAAGGATTAAACATATTACTTTCTGTATACAGTGTAGATGTTTTACCCTGATTATGGCCCTTCCATAAATTACCATATATACTCAACTATAAGTTGACCTTATGTATAAGTCAAGGGCAGGTTTGGAGGGCAGAATTATGGATTTTGTTATGACCCTTGGATAAGTCGAGGGTTAAACTTAGGGGCATGTAACAAAGGGTCTAAATGATGAAGCAAAGGAAAGTAATGCCAAAGAACCTACAAAATTCTGGCAGGAATAACTTATTTTGGCTTACATTAAAGTCTGGATGGAAGAGACAGTAGAGGGAGTTCAGTGCTTCCAGAACAATTGCACTCTTGCCTTTCACCAACTGGTTCCCTTTTTAATAGAAGCTAAAGTATAGTATTTTCATTGACCCATGGATAACCTAGATTTTTGTGGTCAGTTTTTTGACTAAAATTTCTAGACTTATACATGAGTATATACAGTAGGCTATCTCAAGACAAACATTATTTTTAGTATAACGATTTATATATATATATATATAAAAACCAAACAACTAGATAAGGTATTTGCCCTATTTCCTCACAAAAAAAGGAAAAAATTCTTCTGAGATGGTCTCTTCTGTGACATATCCATGTACCATCTAAAGCCAAGGAAGAACATTTTCTTTCTCCTTTTCAGTGTTATGGTTTAAACAATTTTCCAGATATTTATAAATATAAGCATTCACTCATTTAAAGTAATCTTGAAGTTATTTTTTAAAAATTGATTAGGTGACAATGTCAGCTTTAACCAAAATACACTGGAGGTGAACTGCTTTTTAAGAACGACACAAATCTAACTTGCAGCCTAAAATAGAAAAAGATGTGATACACTTGCTGTATGCTATGAATGTGTCTTTTAAAAACCCTCTGGAGTTCACACTATATTTGCAACCTGAATGAACTTTATTTGTTGAATAGGAAGGCCCAGATAAATATGGTACCACAACCAACACTAACAATTAGGCTTTATATTTACTAAATAAGATGAATTTTAAAATATTTTGGTTTTAATTTTAAAAAAGGATGATACACATGTATCTGTGACTACTACTAAGGTATATAAAATCTCAGCACTTCCTTCTCTCTAGTCACAAAGCAGAGCAATAAAACTCAAGAGGTTACACTGCAAAAGCCAAGTGAATAAAGCTTCAAGGGCAAGCTGCTGGAAATCCTGACATCAGTGTCACCTGTGTATTCTTGTCTTCCTTCTCTGTACAGCTCATTATGCCATCAAAAAGTCAGAAGCCCAAGCTTCCTGCTTTGCCAGATTATCGTGTATTCTTGGAATATGTTCAACTACACAGGAACATGTGGTTGTACAAATTATGCTGGACTGCAGCTCCCACCATCCATCACCACAGGCTCTTCTGGCAAGCGCTGATGGGAGCAGCAGCCTGATCACAGCTGAAGCATCACACATCCCTCACCTATCCTACAATATTTCAGTGACTTAAGTTTTTTGTTCACAAGCATCAGCTTTCAGATGTTGCTGGACAACTCTTATCATCCCTGACCATTGGCCATGCTGGTCAATATCCTGAGGGACCCACCAATGAACTAATAATTAGGAACACAGGAAGCTGCCTTATACTGAATCAGATCATTGGCCCACCTAGCCCATTTTTATCAATTCTTGACTGGCAATAAAGGGATCATCAAAGTTTCAGGAAAAATTCTCTCCTTGTTCTACCTGGAGATCCCTCAAAATCTCTGCTGATTCCCCATCTAAATACTAACCATGCCTGACCCTGTTTAATGTCTAAAATCGTATGAGATCAGATGTATTCAGTTGGTACAAACTGATGTATTCAGTTGGTAGGCATGACAGCTGATGCATCCTGTGCCTTTAGCAATGAAAAAGCACTTCCGCAAAAATTCTTTGTCCACAAATGTGCTACACACAAGGCACACTGAAGATGAATTGGAGCTTCATGTTTACCTGGCATGTCTGAAACATCCTCTGCTTGGGGCAGCTGGTGTAGTTTCTCCTTTCATCCCAGTTCTCTACCAGCTGCATTCCCCCTCTCTCCATTGGCAGCTGTCAGTCTCACCCAGCACCTCATCCTGGGATTGAAAGTGACTGAGATGCAGCCTCAACAAACAAGATTGTGTGTAGTCAGTGTAGTATGGTGGTCATCAACTAAATTACATCCACTGGGGCCTATTAAGCTTCTGCAACTCTAGCAGAAGGAAACTAGAACATTTAGGGGCTTCACTCATAAACTGTCAGAAATATGTTCAGTGAAAATGGAATACATGTAGTGTTGGCAAGTGAGATGACATACATGTTCACCATTCCCCAGCACACAACCTAAAATTAACCGCAGGGTGGCAGCAGAACTGGATGCAACAGCCAGCTAACCTTAACAATAGCCAGAGAAAGCAGTTTGCAGCCTAACCAACACAAAATGCTTGTTTTATTGCAACAGGCTGGTAGACATATGTGGACACACTACACCTGTGGGACCCACACTAAGCCCACACTTCAGTTGCAGCAAGTCCAGAAGGGGGGGCATACCCTGGTATTTTTCATCAGTCCCTGAGTAAACATTTGTATTGTTATATTCAATAAAGATGAATAAAAGCGTAACAAAGATTGTGATAGATTTTCACACAATATCAGATTCTGCTCCTCTCTTTTCACTGTGAAGAATGCTACCATCCAGGCAACAAACTTCTCACCCTGTAGAGCGGGCCGCACCCAGCCTGCCAACCCCTGCCGACCGACCCCCATCTCCACACACGCCACTGTGCACACATCGCGGCCGCCATTTTGTTTGCCAAAATGGCAGCAGCGACTCGTTTGCGCATGCACAGTACTCCTGCGCATGCGCAAACGAGTTGCGGCCGCCATTTGCAAAATGGCGGCCGCAACATGCACAGTGTCGGCGCGTGCAGCGGTGGGGGGTCTGCGGGGGCCATGCGCGCACACATCAGCGCGCACTGCCATTCTCCCCCCCCTGGCCCGGCGGAAGACCTGGGGACCAGTGACCGGCCCCAGGTACGTAAACCTTGCTGACCCCTGCTGTAGAGCTACCCTCTAGACGAAATGTATGGCTCAAAAAGAGGAAGACAGAGAGTTTAACTAGTAATATTTTCTGTTGTGCTTCATTACTATGGCTGACAAGAGGATAGAATCAAAATCATTGACAATAAGCTGTACATGAATACATAAACAACAGTGATGCCTTAAACACCAAGAAATGTGCTAGTCCATCCAAGTTCATTGTGTAATAACATCATTGTTTTATAAAATGCCACAGGACTCTTTTTTGTTAATGCTCTATCTCCCTCACACTGCTCAAGAAAGGCTAAATAACATCAAGACTGGCTATAGGAAGCATTAAATAAAAGGTCCCTGATTCCCATTCATATACGTGTCTTCAAGTCAACTTATGGCAACCCCATGAATTTTGTAGGATTTTCTTAAACAAAAAATACTTAGAGGTGGTTTTGCAAGCTGCTTTCTCTGGAAAATAGTCTAGCACCTGATATTCATTGGTAGTCTCCTTTCCAAATACTAACCAGGACTGACCCTGTTTAGCTTCCAAGATCTATACACTACATTACAGAACATGCAGCTGACCTTGTTTCCTTTTGTAATCTAGATCACAACCACCACACATGGCTGGAGAGACTTAGCCCCCCACCAGCTGTTTGCCCGTTTAATACCACATGGGTCAAAATCGACTCCAGGGCAGTTAACAACAACAAATACCACTACCACCATGCAATAGGAGCTTAAAAGGAAGCTTCCAGGTGAACATAAACTGCCTGCATAAGTGCTTCCAATGTGCTGGTAATCACAACTAGAGTATACTCACTGAATAAATGATATTTACATAAGTGTTGACTTCAATTCAACTATTGCTTCAATGCGTCTACTCTAGTTGGGACTACCAATTGGATTTGAGCCAGAGTATGTCTAGAGTAATTTCTATGTCTAGAGTAATTTCTCCCTATTTATTTACTAAAATCATATCTCTACCTCCAGCATGTACCAAGTTTATATGGCCTAAGTGAACATGTATGGTCAGCCAGGATGCTCACAACATGACTCTCACTGCCTCATATAAATCATTTGTTATTGTTGTTGTTTGTCATCAAATCATTTCTGACCTAAGGGGTTTCTTGGCAAGTTTCTTCAGAGGGGATTTGCCATTACCATCCTCTAAAGCTGAGAGACTGTTTTGCCCAAGATCACCAAGTGGGTTTACATGGTTGAGTCAGGATTCAAACCCTGGCCTTCAGAGTCACAGTCCAACACTCAAACCACTACACCACACTGGCTCTCCACATAACTCATGGGGTTATTTAATTTCTACACCTCCGTGAGACACACAGAGATAAGCTTCCTTGAACACATGACAAATATTTTTCTCCACTCAGGATTGAATTAACCATAACCCTCACTTCACTCCACTTCACAGAGCTTTCAAACAGACCAGAGCCTCAACCCTCCTTATTAGAAATTAACCACTGGGCAGAACCACTGGAAAAAAAGATTTTGATCTGGGCCATCTTTAGCTGTACCCTTTGACTGTGTCCCTTCCAAGTATGCTACAGCAGGACTATAAGATTGAGCTAGGTGTATGTTTATTGTTATTGTGTGCCTTCAAGTCATTTCAGGCTTATGAGGACCCTAAGGCAAAACTATAATAGGGTTTTCTTGGCAAGATTTGTTCAGAGGAGGTTTGTCACTGCCTTCCTCTGAGGCTGAGAGCATGTGACTTGACCAAGGTCACCCACTGGGTTTTGTGGCAAAGCTGGAAATCAAACCCTGGTCTCTATAGAGTACAACACTCAGACCAGTGCAATGCACTGGCTCCCAGTTAGGTATATAGCTGCTGCAAATACATAAGGACAGCCTGCCCTCAGCACTGGAGTGAGGGGGGGCAATTTCAGGAGAGGCAAGAGTTACTGGAAGGGACCACAGCCAAGGAAACCTCTGCCAGCAATAGTGCTCCTGCTACCTCTTGAGCTATTATTACTTATGATTTAATGCACGGCGCCACCCAATGGCGCGCCAGGCGTTGTATGGCATTAAAATAACTCCAACAAACAGAATGCAAAGGGATCTTGTAGCACCGTTGAGACTGATTATATGAAAGAAACATGCAAAGGGATCTTCTTGTGGCACCTTTAACTGAAAGAGAGAAATTGGATGCATGAGCTTTGGTAGACTTGAGCCTAGTAGCCGAGGGATCTTGGAGCACCTTTGAGACTGAATGAAAGAGATAAGTTGGGAGCATGAGCTTTGGTAGACTTGAGCATAGCAGAAGAATCTTGTAGCACCTTTGAGACTACGGTCCAAAATACACTGCAGAAATAATCCAGTTTGATACTGCTTTAACTGCTCTGGCTCAGTGCTAGGAAATCCTGGGGTTTGTACTGTAGTTTATTGTGGCACCAGAGCTCTCTGACAGAGAAGGCTAAATGTCTCACAAAATCATAGTTGCTAGAATTCCATTAGCATTGAGCCACAGCAGTTAAAGCAATGTCAAACTGGATTATTTTTGCAGTGTGTTTTGGACTTAGGTGAAAGAGAGAAGCTGAGATCATGAGCTTTGATAGACTTGAGCCTGCTTCCTCAGGTGCATCTGGAATTGGTTTACTGAGCATCTGCAGAAGTAGACCTAGGGCCTTTGCAGACTGCCAGAAATAGTGCAAACTGAGTCCACTTTAAGGGTTAGGGTTAGTGCTAGGGAATCATGGGAATTGGTTTTTTTCTGAGACATTGAGCCTTCTCTGTCAGAGAGCTCTGGTGCCACAATAAAATACAGTTCCCATGATTCCCTAACCCTTAAAGTGGAATCAATTTGCACTATTTCTGGCAGTCTTCAAAGGCCCCTAGTCTATGAAAGCTCATGCTACAACTCCTTTCACACAGTTAAGTCTCTGCAGTGCTGCAAGATCCCTTTGCATGCTGATATTCCATAGGTGCATCTTTTATTGGTGTGTGCCTTCAAGTTATTTCTGACTTGTGACAACCCTAAGATCATGGTTTTTTTTTTAGCAAGTTTTATCCAAGGGAGGTTTGCCATTGCCTTCCCCTTAAGCCAGGGGTAGGCAACCTTTCCCCTTTAAGGGCCGAGGGACTTCAGCTCCCAGAATCCCAGGAGCTATTGGCCAACATGGGACTATTGGCCAACATGGCTGAGGCTTCTGGGAGCTAAGCTGAGAGAATGTGACTTGCCCAAGGTAATCCAGTGGTTTTCATTGGCTGAGCTAGAAACTGAATGGTATTGAGTATGAAGCACTAAGTCCCACACTCAAGCCACTTCGCCACAGTGGCTCCATGCAATATATTTGTTGTTAACTGCCTTTGTGTAGATCTTGACCCGTGGTGACCCTATGGATGAGACATCTCCAGGCCTCCCTGTCCTCTACTGTTCTGTCCAGCTCCTGCAAACCCATATTGGTGGTCTCTTTAATAAAGTCTATCCATCTAGCATGTGGTTTTCCTTTCCTTCTACTTCCTTCCACCTTTCCTAACATTATTGTCTTTTCCAACGAATCATGCCTTCTCATGATCTGTCCAAAATACAACAGTCTCAGTCTTGTCATCTTGGCTTCTAGGGATATTTCTGGCTTGTTCTGCTCTAGGACCCATTTGTTTGTCCTTTTGGCTGTCCCAATACTATATACCTATAAAGCTCTATATAAAAGCTTGATTTGCTCTAGGACCCATTTGTTTGTCCTTTTGGCTGTCCATGGGATCCTCAGCACTCTTCTCCAGCACCACATCATCTCAAATGCATTGATATTCCTCCTACCTTCTTTCTCTCATATCCATACATGGTAAAAGGGAATAGAGAGAGAGAGAGAGAGAGGCAAATATATAGACACATACACACAATAATAAAAATATGCATT